>CAJJDM010000001.1:0-27112 GCA_905182975.1 Paramecium primaurelia
ATATCGAGGTACAATAACATAATAATAATAGGGAAGCAACCATTGAGCAGCTTTAAATACTGAAAAATAAAAACAATACTATTAGATAGTTTTTAATTTATTCTTTTTAATATATAAATATTCTGAATTTTTCAATCTTTTAAGTTAGATAATGTATTTTATGTTTATACTTAGATTAGAAGTTTATTTCATTTAAATTCATCAAAACAGAATCTATTTAGAATTGTTATTGAATTGATAAAGAATTATTTAATTTGTAAAGATAATAAGATCTTTAAAGTTCTAAATATTTAATCTAAATAAATGAAATGGAATCCAAATACTATACCAAAAAAGTGAGCCATTCTAATCGCTTTTTTGTAATGTATTGAATTACATTAGAGAAATCTGATGGAGAGTTTTATAAGAATGATTATGAAATACTTTAAATGAGCTTCTTAGTTTTCTATTAAAGATTATTTATGTTTAAACACTTAATTTAACATTTGTCTAGATTATAGCTTTTTTAACTTGCAATTTGGAAAGCTTTTAAAATTTGCTAATTAACTAAAATGATGATTTTATCTATGTAACTATCGGCGTTACTTTTGCGATATTATATGCAGTCAGAACTAACCTCATACTATTTACACATTATTATTGTTAAAGTACAATTTATGATCTTATTTAAATCAAAGCTCTTTTTTTTATGCAATATCTACCCAAGTTAATTAACAATTTAATTTAATCATTTTTCTCAAAATATTTTGTACTAGGTCATGTATTTCTGAGCATAATTGATTATTTGTTTTTTTTAGATTTTATTTCACCTGGCTCCACAATTTTTTAATTGGATTGAATTATGGTGAATAAAAAGGGAAGAATTTATGTTGCACTTCTTTAAGCAGATTAGAAAATTTTTTTTTACATTTACTGATGAGAGAGTTGTAATATACTCTTCCTTTTTATAATATATTTTAGAGATTTTAATAAATTCAATAAATATCAGCAATAAATATTAGAATATTTTGTTCCAATAACTAACTGATATAGCTACTAAAATTGAAATACTCTCATTTATATTACGTATTTGATTAATATGCTTTCATAAAATATACTACTGACAATCTATAGATAATTTTTCTTTCTGCGTTTTATTCGTTAATATTTCAACTTGTTATTTTTTCCATCTAATCATTGATATTATTTAATTAACATTATATATTATTAAATATATTTTGATCATAATAGCCTCTGTTCTTTTAAATTTGGAGCTGAACACTTGACTATTTTCATGTTTGTGAAAATTGAGGTTTAGCCTATTCTTAGATATTACAACTAAGTTTTCTAATTGCTCGCTTTCAGCCGATTTGTTTGTCAATAATTGTTAAAATTTTATATTTTCTTTTCTTACCCAGTTTATTTCTAAGTTCTATCTATTCTGGAGTTCTTTTAAATAACTTTAAGATATTATTTCAACCTAATCTGTTGTTGAGTTTTTAGAACACTAATTTGAATTATTAATTAATAAGTACTCTAATTCATTTTTTTAATGGATAAAACTTTATTGTAATCTTTAAGATTTTAGAAGACAACACTTTATTTATTCAAAGTGTATAATAAATTTAAGAACCATCCTTTATCAGGGATTTTTTTATGGCTAAAACCAAATTCTATGTCTTTCTACTTTTTTATAATTGTTAATTCTTCAAATATTTATCTCCTTGTAACCTTTGTTAATGCAGATGGCAAGTTTACTTCAGAACTCTAAATTGTAAAACAGTTCCAGAAAGCGGCAGTTAGTAAGTATCGGTGCTTATGTAAATTTAGGCAAATTATATATTTTTAAAGCTAAGGTATTATATATTGATTATAAAGAACAAGCTATTCGGTTAGCTTCATTCAATGATATTAACTATCCTAAAAATATTATAAACTGGTTTAACAATATTATGTAAGTAATAGCATAATTAAATTTTACCGGAGATTATAATAAAGTTTTAAATTTCGATTATTTGGATGAATTTTTTTTAATTGATACCTTAATTCAAATAAAATATTGAGTTCTGAAGTTAAATTCAAAATGACTTATCATTTTTAGATGAATTCTACAACATTCCAAATTAAAATTATAAAAATTTTAGCTATATATATATTTTGGAATAAAACTATAGAATTAGATATGAAATAAAATATTTTTAATTAAAATAATAGTGAAATGATATTAAGAAATGCAATTTCAATAAAATAAAAATATCTAAACTAGATTCCTTGCAAAAACGAACTCAGTGTTATAATAAATTTAATAGAATTTTCAAAAAATACTAATAAATGTATTTCAATACTTAATTTCTGTCAATATGTTTGGATTTGCAGATTACTGCATTAGATTAAGTTCTTAAGTTTATTTTTTTTAACAGTAGGCTTGAACCTTGTTGTAGAATTTAATTGAGCATCTTACTAGAGGACCCATTAATCCAATCATTAAAAGCCCAATTTAAATGAAGCCTAAAATAAAATATTTATTAGCTGTTAAAAATTTGTAAAATTCATTGCAATAAGCTAAACTTAAAAGAGTAAATATCATTACTGGTACCTCTTACCAAATTACATTAAATAATTCAGATTTCTGGTAAATAAGCTAAACTGTATTAATAAAAAATAAATAGATAAATAGTAAAACAGTAAACATTATACACTAAGTAATTGGTTAATTTTATATTCCAATAAGAATCATAAGAAAGATGAATTTTTTAAATAATACAATAGCTTCATATTATTTATTTCTAATTTTTTGCAATTACATGTTGAAAGCTTATCCTCTAAAGTATTAAATTAAAAAAAAGATGACAAAAATTAAATACCCAAAGCTGATAATATAAGAAAAAAATGATCTTACTGTTTTTTCTTTGTTAGAAATTAAATATAATAAAATCTTGAATAATAAATTCCAACTATTTGCTAAAAATAGACTAGAGAAAAAAATTTTGCTGATAAGTGATGGCTTTTTTATTAGAATTTTTGTCCAAGTAAATATTAGAATAGCTTTTTTTTTAAAATCTTTGATTCACTTAAACTAATGTAGTTTAAATATCTTAATAGATTATGTGAATTAAATATTGGTATTTTATATATCTTAGAAATATATCAATCAGAATTATTAGTAACACTTAAATAAATAATCCATAAATATTATTGAGTAGATCTGCATTGATATCATAATATTAACATTTTCCTATGCTTTCACAGTAATGAAAATCAAATGCATAATCAAATAAATCTAACAAATATATTTATTTCAAATAAGGCTTTATACTTACAAAATTAGATGATTCAAAGTAGATTTCAACATTTTGAGGGAAAGGTACGTTTATAAATTTCAGATTTGATTGAAATTATAATATATCTAAAATTTCTGTAAAATTTTTAAAATCTCCTAAAATTAGCATAATAAATCCACATATGCATAATGCAATCAACATCCAAAAGCTTAAACTTTTTAGATTAAATGCTGTTTATATTTACGATTTTGTTAAAATTCTTGGTTGTTAGAGTGAAATCTTTTATTCATTATTAACAATTGGGAAATAGTTTAGATCAATTAAATCATCTTTGAATGAAACCCGTAAAATTGGTTAAAAGTTAAATGAGTTAAAAAACTTGATTTAAAAGATAAATGATAGGTCTAAAAGATCAAAATCCTCAATGTTTGATACTTAAAATATTGTTAACTCATATTGATTGGAACTCAAGTTATCTATTTTGTATGTAATTTCTTTTGTATAATTCTCAATTATATTATTGAAAATTAATTTATTAGTAAATGACAATTATACATACTCGATAGACTAAGTATTATTCAAATAAAATAGTTTATATGATGTTTGAGGATAGCAATAGCTTGTATTATCAATGCTTTTACAATTCCATTAATTTTCAACTTTACAAGTACTAGAGCATCCATCTAAATTAATTGAATTAAAATCATCACAAGATTCATTATTTTATATAATTCCATCACCACAGAATTCTATAGATTTAAATTCATCATTACAGTCTTGATTTTGAATCTCTTCTTCAACTACTTTTTCACAAAAGTTATCATTAATCTAATATCCTAAATTGCATTTTTCGCATCCTCCTAATTAACATACTTCGCAATTTTGAATGCATGACAATTTACATTAATAACATCCATCGCAAGGTAGGTTATTACCATCCTCACAGTCTTCTAAACTATTTATCACAATTCCATCTCCACAGATTGGAATACATGAATTATCTACTAAGGTAAAAAATTCTTAGCATTATAAACATGTATTTTTGTCTGAACAAAAAAAACAATATGGTATACATTCAAATAAGCATTAATAGCAACCATCTATTTCATTAAAATTTCCATCATCACATAATTCTATGGAATTTATAGCAATTAAACCATCTCCACAAATTTAATGACATTAATTATTTTAAAGTTGCCATCCATTGCATTAGTAACAAGTATTATTAATGCATAATTTGCACTCTAATTAACAACTTTTTTAGCATTTTAAATTTCTATCTATTTGGGTTTGATCATCAAAAATTTCAAAAAAGAAATTTATAGTGTCATCACAAAATGGTAAACATTATTTTTTATTTAAAGATAAAGAATAATTTACATTACATTCCAGACAATTACCAAATTGGCAAGTTTTACAATTATGAGGGCAAGAATATTTACATAAATGGCAACCATCATAAGGTACATTATTCCCATCATCACATTCTTCAAAATGAGTAATTAATGAATCTCCACAAATTGGAATACATATTTTTTCTAGTTCATTATATTCCCAACCTGTTTTACAATCTAAGCATGTTCCTCTAATACAATTACTACAACCTTCAATGCAATCAAACATTTATGAAAAGCATCCATCAAATGGTACTAAATTATCATCTTTGCAGATGAATTCAAATAAAGAAGATTTTAGAAAGAGTTGAAAATCTCGTATTGCAAAAAATAATAGCAAACTAGGATTATTTTTGGATAATATAAGTGAAATAGTTATTTTAGCTTGAGAATGTATATGTGGATATTAATGGATATTGAATATTTTTATAGATTTGTACCCAAAACCATTAGGGTAATTTATCCAACCACCTGTATATTAAATAGTTGATACTATGATATCATCAATTGCAATATTAATTTATGTAGGGTTTGAGTTATAGACTAATACTTTTACTTATAAACTAATTGCTTAATGTTGGTTTAACTTTATTTCATTTATTAAATGATTTCCATATGTTTCAAGATAACGAGCCTCTAACATAAAAATAATTTTTACAAAGGTATGTGATAACTGAAGTTTGAATTACATTATTTGTCAACCAGCCTTCAGAGGAATTAACAACATTTTCCCAATTCAAAGTAAAAAAATAGAGGTATTAATCAAAACATTAATTTTCACTGCAAGATTAGCAATCTTCTGGACACAATTTAGCTTCTAGAATCATTTAAGATATTCCCCAAATTCCCTTTTTAACACCAAATATAACTGTAATAGCAGGTATTGTATGAGGAATAGTAATTGACATTGGAAATATTTCTTCATTGTAGACTGAACTTCCACAAATATTTTAATTACTTGTTGTGTGAGAAAATTAACTTGAATACATTTTATGATAATCCAAGTAAACATAAAAGTCATCATAATTCCAATAATCAATTCTATTATTATTATGGATGTATTACCTCCAAAAATTAAATGAAAGAATGATTTAATATGGGGCTCTAATCGGATGGTTTTGAAAACAATTTGATTGTAATTAGTAAGAGAGCATTAATTTATAGATAATATAGTTTCTGTGCCACATTATTCAAATTAAAATTTGCAGCAAGGGCAAGTTGTATCCGATTTTAACTCATTTAAATCTGAAATATTTCAATTAATACTTTAGTCTTAATTGCTTATCCAAAATTAACTTTAAAAGCGTGCATGAGATAAGTCAAATATGATGACGAATATAGATAGCTTAAATATTAATGGTATGCACCAATTTATCATTTATTTAATTTAATTTAAAAATTCCTTTAAATCATTAAGAATAGATAAACTTAAATTAGGAAAAATAAATCTAGCTAGAAAGATGTTATAATTTTGTCTTAAAAATCATAAAAGTATTTGCCAATACATATATTACTTCAAAAATTTTGATTACGTAATTTAATTCCTAAAATGATGTATTTCATTTTTTTGCAAATTATTTTATATCAATCAATTATTCAAATATGATCTTTATTGTTCAGAATTATCCTTTTTTTTGATTGAATAATATTCAATATGCATGTAACTATTGTATATTCATAATTTCAGTTAATTCACTCACTTTGAATCAACTCTCTTTCAAAAAAATGAATTATCAATCTTATAGTATAAATGAATAAAAAAGAATTAAAAAAAAACAAAATTAAAGAAAGAAGAATATTTGATATAAATATCGATAATCAAAAAGTGTGTTANATTAAATAGTTGATACTATGATATCATCAATTGCAATATTAATTTATGTAGGGTTTGAGTTATAGACTAATACTTTTACTTATAAACTAATTGCTTAATGTTGGTTTAACTTTATTTCATTTATTAAATGATTTCCATATGTTTCAAGATAACGAGCCTCTAACATAAAAATAATTTTTACAAAGGTATGTGATAACTGAAGTTTGAATTACATTATTTGTCAACCAGCCTTCAGAGGAATTAACAACATTTTCCCAATTCAAAGTAAAAAAATAGAGGTATTAATCAAAACATTAATTTTCACTGCAAGATTAGCAATCTTCTGGACACAATTTAGCTTCTAGAATCATTTAAGATATTCCCCAAATTCCCTTTTTAACACCAAATATAACTGTAATAGCAGGTATTGTATGAGGAATAGTAATTGACATTGGAAATATTTCTTCATTGTAGACTGAACTTCCACAAATATTTTAATTACTTGTTGTGTGAGAAAATTAACTTGAATACATTTTATGATAATCCAAGTAAACATAAAAGTCATCATAATTCCAATAATCAATTCTATTATTATTATGGATGTATTACCTCCAAAAATTAAATGAAAGAATGATTTAATATGGGGCTCTAATCGGATGGTTTTGAAAACAATTTGATTGTAATTAGTAAGAGAGCATTAATTTATAGATAATATAGTTTCTGTGCCACATTATTCAAATTAAAATTTGCAGCAAGGGCAAGTTGTATCCGATTTTAACTCATTTAAATCTGAAATATTTCAATTAATACTTTAGTCTTAATTGCTTATCCAAAATTAACTTTAAAAGCGTGCATGAGATAAGTCAAATATGATGACGAATATAGATAGCTTAAATATTAATGGTATGCACCAATTTATCATTTATTTAATTTAATTTAAAAATTCCTTTAAATCATTAAGAATAGATAAACTTAAATTAGGAAAAATAAATCTAGCTAGAAAGATGTTATAATTTTGTCTTAAAAATCATAAAAGTATTTGCCAATACATATATTACTTCAAAAATTTTGATTACGTAATTTAATTCCTAAAATGATGTATTTCATTTTTTTGCAAATTATTTTATATCAATCAATTATTCAAATATGATCTTTATTGTTCAGAATTATCCTTTTTTTTGATTGAATAATATTCAATATGCATGTAACTATTGTATATTCATAATTTCAGTTAATTCACTCACTTTGAATCAACTCTCTTTCAAAAAAATGAATTATCAATCTTATAGTATAAATGAATAAAAAAGAATTAAAAAAAAACAAAATTAAAGAAAGAAGAATATTTGATATAAATATCGATAATCAAAAAGTGTGTTAACTTATTTTTCAATCAACATCATAATTTAAAATATCAAACTGTTGTTGATTACTTTAACAACCAAAAAGAAGGTTGAATTACATAAGTATTGTAGGAATTAATAGAAACGAATTAGAATGTTTTAATTGAAACTATTTCATTAAAAGTGAATAGGATTGATATTATGTTATATTAAAATAAAATTCCCCTTTATTTTTTCTTTAAATTATTCAATGAAATTTTTACAATAGTTTTAGAAAAGCAATATAATATGGCTCATTCTAAAAGGAATTTTTTTAACCATAAATTCTGGAAATTTAAAATATGTCAATTAAGAAAGGTATAAATACATTAATTTTAATGATTTAATAAATATCAAAGGTATTAATTAGATGATATATAAATTACCTACATTTAATAATTTTAATAAGAGGTGGATTGTTTCCTATAAAAAACCTCCCTATACTTTTCTAAAGGAAAACTTCAACAATCCTACTTAATATAAGTGTAATTTGAAAATAAAAAAATGATTATTTCTTGAATAAATTGTTAGGATTTTTCTTGTTGACAAATAGAATAATCTGAATCTATTTGATAAAATATGAATTACCTAACTCAAAATAGAATTAGACTATAGCATAAAAATATATAATTGAATATCAATTTTATCATTAATGACAATATGAAAAGATGGCATCATTTCAAAACACCCCAATAGGATCTATGAGAAACTTGTATTTTTATAGAACTAAGTATATTTCAGAAAGGAAGTAGCCAAATTCAATTTATCCTTCTTTTAGATCATTTAGAATGGCTTCATGATTCCAAAAATAATCGGATGTGATTACATCTGATATTTTATTGATAAATCTTAGTTTTAGAATTTTTGAGATTTTCCAATTAAATATATAATAACTTATTATTTTCTTATTGGATTGTAAATTCCTTTGAGATTTCTTCAATTATTCTAGTATTGACTATAAAAGTGTTAAAAATTAAGTATTTGCAAAAATAAGCTAATTCTGAAGCTAAAAAAATTCAAAATATTTATAATCTGTTTAATTTGAATATATTTGGCCAATATATAGAAAAATAATAAATTTGATGATAAACTTGGTTTTTTATTTTTATGCATTTTATGCAATTATCTACATATTTATTAAGATATAAGAAATTCTTTTTTCCCATTAAATTAAAACTACTCTAAGGTTATTTTAGGAAATAATACATTTAAGATGTAGAATTTTTAAACTCTTTTTTTAATTTTAATTATTAATGAAGAGCGGACTAACAATGATAATTTTCTTGATATTAATTTAGATCATCAAATAGGATTGCACTATTTAACAAAACTACCTAATTATCATATTTAAGAGAAGTCACTAGCAGGAGCATTGATTTCATCAAAAAAAAAGATAATTTCTTTAATGAAGGGAATAATGGGTCTTGTTTAAGAGATAGTCTATATAAAATGATGTCTAAAGGAAACTCTATACTGGCTGTGTGTTAGGGAAATAAATTTCCATAAAAATACTCTAAAAACATTTATTGAATACATTAAATATTTGGTTTTTGGAAGATGGCTTTCTTGATCAAGAAGGAGTTAGGTATTATGATATAATTATTTATGCTAAATTAGATTAAAAAAATAACATTTATGAGATTAAATAAAAATTTTAGCAACAAGCCTAATGACCATAGAATTTCCAGACTAATTTTTTGATGAATTTTAAGTAGTAAATGTTGGAGGGAATATAGGTTAATAAATAAAGGCAATTATCGATTAATAAAATATATAAAAATAATAAATAAGCAGAATTACTATATCTTTGACATAATTTCGACTACTAACATCAATTCCATTCTATATCAATAAAATTCCTTCAAATAGATTAAAAATCATTTTATACAATCTATAGAAACCAGAAAAAATTATTTTAAATTTAACCCATTCTTTCTTATTTAATCATAGATGAATAAATATAAATATAATAATTTAAATGTTCACACTAGAATATAATAGTTCAAAATGAAAACATTCCTATATATTTATTTTATTACTATTGTTAATTTGATTAATTTGTAGTTAATCTTTTCATAATTTAATTTTCAAATATTTCAATAAATTTATTTAAGAAATATACTCTCAAGAACTAATTCTAATTGATATTAAACTTTAATCAGTTTTTTATATATTTAAATACATAATCTATTGTTGATATTCAAAAAATAAGTATAAAAATGATTAAAGGGTTCCTTATCAGCCCAAAATTTAATGAATATTTTAAAGAAAATGTCTATGTTATGATCTTCTCAAATTATCTGACTATACAATTAAGTTTACAGTAAAATAAAATATATATAAGAGAGTTAAGATTGATTATTAAACATTTAATGAATGAATATAAAAAGTGTCCTGAATACATTAGATTATTAAATTAAATTAAATTTAATGGTTGATATTTAGATTTATGACAATATTGTCAAGTAATGCTGTTTTGAGAATACACTTAAGATTATTATCATTTTTAAGTTAAAAATCAAACATTTGATTATTAAAAAATCAGCTCTCTTCCTTAAAATAAACCTTGACTCAATATATAATAACATAATTTTAAACCCTCAAAGAATATCACTTTAAATTAATAACTGAATATATTTAGGGCAATTAAACTTAATATGGTTTGATAATAAAACCTACATAAGTGTTCAATTTAAAAATAAATTCTATCACACTATTATGTTTATAAGAAAACTATTTATTTATAATAATAATAGATTAAAAACCCCTAAAATTGTTCATAATTAAATATCTAAAATATATTTAGGATGATGTTCAAGTTAAAAAACTGAAATACTATATTATATGGTGATATTTCTGTAAAAGGAATTTTGAGGAAAAGGGTAATCAAATATTTTCTATTTAAGATTAAGAATTGAGCAATAAAATTGTCAAATTTTTTTAAAGTAATTAATTATACATGAGTGATTTAGAGTGATGAAAAAAAATCCAATTAGAGCAAACTCATACTTCAATATTATAAATATGAGAATTTGAATCAACAATATATAACAGTCAAAAATATAAAGATAATGAAATTGTTCCAGATTGATTTGTCACTTAATAATAAATAGTGGATTTAAATTTATTTTTTACTATAAAGCATCCAAAATAAGAATTCTTATTGAAAAATAATTTATTTATAAAATTCTAATAACTCTCAATTTATATTNCCTATATATTTATTTTATTACTATTGTTAATTTGATTAATTTGTAGTTAATCTTTTCATAATTTAATTTTCAAATATTTCAATAAATTTATTTAAGAAATATACTCTCAAGAACTAATTCTAATTGATATTAAACTTTAATCAGTTTTTTATATATTTAAATACATAATCTATTGTTGATATTCAAAAAATAAGTATAAAAATGATTAAAGGGTTCCTTATCAGCCCAAAATTTAATGAATATTTTAAAGAAAATGTCTATGTTATGATCTTCTCAAATTATCTGACTATACAATTAAGTTTACAGTAAAATAAAATATATATAAGAGAGTTAAGATTGATTATTAAACATTTAATGAATGAATATAAAAAGTGTCCTGAATACATTAGATTATTAAATTAAATTAAATTTAATGGTTGATATTTAGATTTATGACAATATTGTCAAGTAATGCTGTTTTGAGAATACACTTAAGATTATTATCATTTTTAAGTTAAAAATCAAACATTTGATTATTAAAAAATCAGCTCTCTTCCTTAAAATAAACCTTGACTCAATATATAATAACATAATTTTAAACCCTCAAAGAATATCACTTTAAATTAATAACTGAATATATTTAGGGCAATTAAACTTAATATGGTTTGATAATAAAACCTACATAAGTGTTCAATTTAAAAATAAATTCTATCACACTATTATGTTTATAAGAAAACTATTTATTTATAATAATAATAGATTAAAAACCCCTAAAATTGTTCATAATTAAATATCTAAAATATATTTAGGATGATGTTCAAGTTAAAAAACTGAAATACTATATTATATGGTGATATTTCTGTAAAAGGAATTTTGAGGAAAAGGGTAATCAAATATTTTCTATTTAAGATTAAGAATTGAGCAATAAAATTGTCAAATTTTTTTAAAGTAATTAATTATACATGAGTGATTTAGAGTGATGAAAAAAAATCCAATTAGAGCAAACTCATACTTCAATATTATAAATATGAGAATTTGAATCAACAATATATAACAGTCAAAAATATAAAGATAATGAAATTGTTCCAGATTGATTTGTCACTTAATAATAAATAGTGGATTTAAATTTATTTTTTACTATAAAGCATCCAAAATAAGAATTCTTATTGAAAAATAATTTATTTATAAAATTCTAATAACTCTCAATTTATATTCCCTATTTTTATTGAATCTTACTATAGTAATGCATATTAACTATATAAAGACAATCAGCTATATATTTTGATAGTAGTTAATAAGTTATATATTGATTCCCCTTATCTTTTTTTAATTTCTATTAAAAATAATTTCTCTTCTCATTTAACATAATTATTAAATTTATCCATTTCAAGAAGCATTCTTAATTTTGATAATTAAAGGAGAATTAGACATTAAATACACAACAATTTAATGTTCTTTTTTATACAAATCAATCCACTTGTTTATTATTAAAATGAGAAAATGATTGCTCTTCATTAGCTCCCATAATTCTTTATAAAATTATACTTTGCTTATATATATAGATATCATTAATATTCATTTTAGTATATAAGTAATCTTTTGTGAAAAAATTTTGATAAAATCAAAGTTGCTGTATTTTTATTCAAGTTTTTGAAAATAGAGCATCCTGAATACTGCTTTTTCTTAATATATATAGTCAGAAAAACTTACAAAAATTGATTAATATTATTAAAAATTGCATTTATTATTAATGTTAGGATTGCAGTATTACTCTTACTAATATTATTCTTATTAGGACTTGTAACAATTAAAAGAAATACTTACATATGATTCAATTGGTGAGATCAAATTTTATGAAGATGAGAAAGTTATTGAATACAAAATAAATAGAAAAAATTGTATACTGTTAAGCGATTTAATAGAATTAATAGTAATTGTTAAGTTTTATTTTTAGAAAATTGGGTTTATAAGATTTCATTTAGGATAGTTACTATAGCTTTTTATTAATTTATTAGAGAAAGTGAAGGTCATGCATTTGAAAAAAATAGAACACTTATATTTAAGTTTAGATCGTATTTGGTTGAAATTAGAAAATAATCAATATCTCACTATTTTATATAAACCAATTAAGTATGATATTGCTTTTACAGGATATAAAAATATATTTCATGAAAATTTATCACAATAGGAATGTGCTGACTCCGAAAATATACACAACATTATTTCAAACATAATCAACACTTTTAAAACTGAAAACATTTTTTGTAATAAAAATGGCAGCTCAAAAAATGAGATTATAAATAAGATTTATAATGTTATTCTTAAATCATGCTAAAAGTAAGATCTATAAGAAACTATTAATACAATTGATTAGTTGCTTAAAAATAATTAATTTAACCATAAATAATAAACAATTTAATTTGATGATAAATTAAAGTACTACTCAAAGAGATAACATTAACAAGGTAAAATTAAGGATAAATTATAATTTTTGATTACCAAATATGATAAAAATCCTTTACTTTTGGATTTATTTTTGTTTGAAAAAATTAGTGAAATGAGAGAAAACTTGAAGAATTGGTAAAGCAGAGATTTCAATGAGATTTAGGAATAACGATAATATTAAAGATTGTTTAAAAAATACGAATAAAAATAGTAATAATTATAAGAAGTTGCTTCTAAAAATATTAACACTTTGATTGATGGTTATTAGAAAGTAAAATTTGAACCTTATTTTAAATTTTAAATGGAATAGTCTCTAATAAAAAACACAATTGAATAAATAATGAAATCTAAAATTTTTAAATATTTTGAAAATTCCAGACAAATATATCATAGTAATACTATAGATTTTCAAAAATATTTAGTAATTAATACTGCAATTCCAATCATAAATAATTTAATTGATGATTTTATCAGACTCTAAGTTCTGATGCTGATTAATGATTTAATTTGAAATAGTAGTTATAAATACAATTAATTCATTATATATATATTAATAAATATAATCTAAAAATTAATCAATCTCTTTGACTAAATTAATCCAATTATTTAAGATCAAAAGACTGTTTTTATTTAAGGTTATTAATTAATTCATATATTTCTCAAAAGAGAACTTAAAATTAATATAATTTAACTCTTCTATTGTTGAAGCCTTTTCCTAACATATATATGTATAAGAGATTAAAAAAATATACTTCAAAAAAAAAAGCTTAATTGGAAAATTAATTCCATAATTTTTTTAAATATTATCTCATAAATTCAATTTCAATTAAATCCAAATTAATATTATTTCTACATATGATGATATGAATAATTCTAAGAAAAATGTGAACCAAAATATCAGCATTCATTAATTTAAGGTATGATATAATATGAGAGTTAGATATTACTAGAATTCTAAATTTCCTAACTAATGATGGAAACTTTATTAGAGATTTCCTAAAATTGCTACACAAGAAATAATGATAATGAGAATCATCTTACAAAATAATATTTGGTAAGAATGATTATATGATAAAATCAAGTAATTGTGTTATTTATTTACGATTCAGTAAAGTTATTCATTAAATGTTCAATCCTGAACTTATTTTGTATTTGTCCTCATTCAATCAACACTTTCTTATTTTATTTTGAATGGGCCTCTTATTTCATTTAAAATCTTCTGATTAGATAGTTTTATTATTATTAATGATAAAAAATAGAATATTATATATATAAAATTAAGAAAATTTTAATTGTCTTTTAATATCAGTTAAAATTACTTAATTATAATTATCTTATTTCAGATTATTTTGGACTGTGAATAATGATATACTCTCCATAATTACTTATGCTAAATTTTTTTGAAAAGCAACCAACTGGATTACCAGGAAAATATGCAGAAATAAAATATTTATTCTCTTCTATTCCAACAATAGATTAAATTTGATTAAAATCAATCATAATATCATTTTATCTAATAGTTATTTGTTAGATTTTAGTATTTTGGCTATCATTCTCGAATTAATTATTATTTATATTAAATTTATAAGACTTTAGATTCCTTTTTGGATCTGTAATAATAATAACTTTATGCTCGCTAATACAACAAATTGAATTAAGCATCATTATTGGAATTGATTGTATCTACTCCCAAGTGTCTTGAATCTCATTTTATTTTTTTTAATAAATAGATAGTAGACCATCTCCATCTTTCCAGAAATCAGTTTTACAAATTAATGTATTTCTATATTCTAATATTTGTACACTTGAGCAATATGAATAGAATTTTTTATACCAAATAAATTTCCAAGTTGAATTTTATTTTTGAAAGATTAAAATATCATCTCCATACTCTATTAATAAATCTTCATTTTTATTCATAAGAAATTATTGGAATCTACCACGTTGAAAACTATTTTCTATAGTTAATATCTTATAATTATTCATTCCTACAAATGATGATATACATTTCTTATTTTAATTCATAAAAATGAATTAATCTTACATCTTCATACTATATAGTGCTCCTATTTTATTTCCATAAAGAGTTAAAATTTATTTTAGATGAGCATTTTGAAACTAAAACACTTTAATTTAGGTATCAGTTGACAATAATAATAGATTAGATGTTTTATTAAAAGTTGAATTCAACCATTTTTAGGAATTTGCCTCATTAATTATGCATATTTATTTATAATTCAATATTAGTTCATTATGATCCTAATTAACTAATTCTTTTTGTTATTTCCATTAAAAGGGAGACATTAACTTATGAAGAAAATTGATCATCAAGTATAATAAACTTTAAAGATTAATTAAATCAATTTAATTTTTAGAATTAATAAGATGTGAATGCATTTGTTCTTTAGATTCAGATAATTTAGAATAAATCATTAAAACAATATAATTTTTGTTTTCACCCCAATTAGTCAAAAATAGATTTGGTATAAATTACTTTAATATGTAGTTCCAGTTTATTTTCACTTTTATTTTTGGATTCTTTATTATATTTCAAATTACTTTTATTACCAGCATTAGTTTTATCAATTAAAAATTCTTAATCTAATTAGGTAAATAAAGTTTACTTAATTTTTTTACAAATCAGGCAGAATCATTAACTATTTAATACTCTAATCTTACAAGATCATTTTTTTCTAAATAATCAATATATTAATCAATTGATAATAGTGATCATTTTAATTATGTCTGAAATACTATTATTCCATTAACTTTCATTCTATTATAATATTATTTTGAAACCATAAAATGAATATTCCAATATTTATTTTGTTAATAAACTGTTATTATATTTTCATATTTAATATTAGATCTTCTTTAAATGAGTAAGTCTTACCAAAATGGTTATGATGTTTCAATCATTGTTAAATATTATTTAATACTCTTCAAGCAAGGGGTTAATATTGAAGAAATATCATCAATTACTAAACTTAACATAACCTTATACTCAAAATGCAATTACAAAGTATTTGTATCATAATGATTTAATCTTAAGTATCTCATCATTTATATACAGTTACTAATAGAATTCAAATCCTTTTTCTAAAATTCCTAAGCAAGTATCTATATTTAGTCATTTCTCCTACATAAATCTAATAGAAGGAAATGGATTGTTTTCTTCACTCTTATTTTAATCTACAAATAGTATCAAAATATTCATAAGAGCTAAATTAAGCTACCATTTAAGATAAAGAATATTCTATAGTATCTAATCATTTTCTTATTTGACAGTTTTTAATTAATGGTTTTCAACTGAAGTAAACTTTTGTTTTAAATGTTCCTCTGAATGATAATTACATATTTTCTTGAACACAATTTCATAAATCAAAATATCATAGGTCATAAATCTTCTATTAAATTTATTCAGTAAATCATTTTTTATATTTATTATCGCCATTTCCAATAAAAGATTTGGTTTATTTAATTATTTTAAACATTACCTTCTCAAACAAATTTTCCTTAAATCACTTTCTTTTGATAATTAATTATTTCCTTTACTCCAAAACTATTAAATTTACTTCATTAAGTTTGAGTAACAAAGTTAATTTTGTGAATTTTAAGAAAATGGTATTTCACAATTACAAGCATTTAAGTTAAAATACTATAACTCAGAGATGAAAAAGAGATTAAATTATAAGTTTTATGGTATCTAATACTTTTATGAGAATAGTTTTATTCTAATTTAAGTTATCAAATATTTCAATTACTAACAGAAAATGATCAATGATCTACTAAACTAATATTTAACCAAAAATTAAACCTTGAAAATAATTAATTAATCTAGTAATAAAATTATAATCTTTTACAATAGAAAGCAATAAATTAGTATAAATTATGACTCATATAATAGTAATCCAATAATAGAATTTAGGAAGAAAATTAAGAGTAAATATTTTTCAACCTAGATATCTTCTGTAAAAATGAAAGCTAAAAAGATAATAACAAAATTTTCAATTTTCTAATGGATGAGTTTGATCAGTTTTTATATCTAATTAAATCTCAATCAGAAATTTTATCTTTAAGAAGCTTTAGAACATGACATAAATTTGATAATAAAACATAAAAGAAAAGTAAAATAAATTTATATTTAATAATATAGGATTTAGAAAGTGATAGGAAATAATTTATATTTTTTATAATTAAATGCTTTATTTATCATTTTTGTAAACCATATTTTTACATATCATTTTCTTAGAATTTTTTTTCACATAAAGCTTTAAATTAAACATTATTAATATTTTTTACATTTTTCACACAATAATAATTAAGATATATTTAATAGCTTTATCATAATAATTAATAGCTTCTTAATATCGTTATAATGATTCTAAATAGGCTCCTAAAAATCGAATTATTATGCACCTTTACAGGCTATAGTTGACGATTTAAATTTAATGCTTAAACTAAAATCTTAAGAGCTTCACCATACTTATTCATTGAATATAATGATTCACCTTTATTAAGAAAAAATAGAAACCTTTAGTCTATAATAAATTGATATGTTCTTAATCTATAGACAACACTTTATCAGCCCATATAATTGCATCATTATAATTGTTTAGAATATTTTAAACATTAAGCTATTAAAATTGTCTTAGACTTAGATTTGATACCTTTGATAAATAAACGTTGAAATGATTTGAATTTATCAATAAAGCTTTATCATTCCAAATAATTGCATCATAATAATTACCAAGCATTTTGATAAGCATTAAGCTAATAAATTAAATTCAGATTTTAAACCTTTTGTTCATAAAGAATTCACATGCTTTTAATGAATTGAAAAAGCTTTATCAGCCCAAATAATTGCATCATTGTAATTTCCTAGCATTTTTATAGTTCTAGCATAATCATAAACAAATCAATAAACTATCAGCTAATAAATTTATCTATGTTATATATACCCTTAGTATATAAAGATGACTAATGATTTGGATTAATAAGTAATGTTTTATCTAATTTTATTATTGCTTCTTGAAAATTACCATTTTTATAATGTAAAATTAATCTGATTAAATAATTAAGTATAATTTAAATCCTAAATAAATCCTTATTACCGTTTTAATATATTTTTTCTACTTTTTCTGATTATTATTTAGTTATTTCATAATAATTGAATTCTTCTATTTTTAGTTCTGTGATTTAATTTTTTAATTAAATGGTCATATACTCTAAACTTCTCACTAAATTCTCTTATAGATAATTCCTCATTTTATCATATTTAATCATTTAATTTAAAGCTTAATCCAATCAATCTGAATTTAATTGTAACAATTTCTCTTTAGATGATTGATATTTTTTCTCAATTCTTATTATAATTAATTTGATACTTAATTAATTACCCAAACCATCAAACATAAGTATTAGACTAAGCTTTCACATTCATTTCCAATATTACAAAAAAATTCTATTAATGTATTTACATTATGTTAATCATGTAGATGAGCAATATGATCTCCATACCTCAAACATTTGTGGAAGTACACTCTATTAGCTTTACATTATTTATTAAAGCAAGCCAATTCAATAAAATCATGTTCTTCAACAGAACATTTTATAGCAAGTTCTCTATTCTAATTCATAGACTTTATTAAAATTTATAAATCTATAATAATGTCTTAAATTTAATTATAAATAAAGTTTCCATTCATAATACTAAAATAAATATACTAAAAGAATACATCTAAAAACATAAATAGAAAACACAAAGATATTAAAATATATAAATATTTTTTTTTAAATAGATAAAAACCAATAAAGTGATAGTAAAATTTAAATTCAGAATACAAAATCTCATGTGGATCATACAACAATATTGAACTCTTTAAAAAATAAATTGTTTCAAAATTTAAGTTTAAGGTTAAGAATAATAATATTGACATATTAATATGATTCTCAATAATAGTAATTCATTTCATCGCTAATAATTATTTCAATATTACATTGTCCTTCCTTTATCTAAATCTATTTTTTCCCACACACCAACTTTTTTTTAATTTTAATATTCTCCTCTAAAAATTATTTAATTATGACTAATAATAAAATAAATCTCTAAAACACATACCGATTAAACTCATCATATAATTCAATCCACATTCCTGTTTTTGTTGTAAAATAAGCATCATCATCTCCAATCTATTTATCATATACTCCACCCCCACTTTTTTAAATTTATGACTATTCATATATACATCTAATAAAAATCAAAATTATCCCTAAATAACATATCCCATCTGCCAATTTTGAGACCATCCTAATATATCCCTTTATGAATAACTTGACGATAACTAATTTTAAATATAAAAAAACCCATATATTACCTAGAAAACCAATCATTCAACTCAATCCACATTCCATTCTTTATTGAATTTTCAAAACCATTAAATCCTTATTTATAATCATAAAAACCACCCCCACTTGTTTAAATAAATACCATATTTTACTTACATACATTCAGATTAATCATACTCTATTAATTATATATCCCATCTACCAATTTTTTTACCATTTTAATAATCTCCAATAAAAATGATTTAATTAAAACTATTAAGATAATTAAATCAATTAAAGTACATATTAAACTCTTCACTCATCTCAATCCATCTTCCAATTTTAATTTCACATCCAAAATTATTTTCTTTGTATGATCCACCACCACTGTTAAAAACAATATTTTAATATTCATATACATCTATTAATATTTTTTATTATCACAAATATAAATATCCCATATACCAACTTTCTTACCATTTTAATATTCACCATGATAAATTAATTAACTCAGACTATATATAATTAAATAAATACTCCCAAAAGTTTTAACTCAATTCCATCCATTTCCCGTGCTTTTTACTCTCTTTATTATATGATCCTCCACCACTAAATATTTAATCTTAAAATACATCACTTTCTCTAAAAAAATCCATATCCATTTACCAATTCTCTAATCATTACAGTACTCTCCGATTTCATAGACTTTGCCTCGACTTTTTATTAAAAATTAATAATAAATACATACTTCCAATAATTCTTTTTAATTTCAATCCATAAGCCTTACTTTTTGCCTTACTCTGTGTAATATCCTCCAACTCTCTCAAGTTTTTCACCATGCCAAGTAGCAGTCCATTTGCCATTCTTCTTAAGATTCTGACCATAATTTCCTTACCATTAAAAATATAAGATTTAATCTAAATTATTCATAATTTCAGGATCCACAGAAGTGTCAACAATTTCATCCCTAATTGGCTTTTTTATGCAATATGTACATTCTAATATTTTATCCATTTTATATGTAGATAATGTTATTCTTATTAAATGTAAGAAAGATTTATGTTTTCACAAATCTAAATTATTGAGGATTCCACATGTCACATAGATATTCCTTTATGTTTTCCAACCCTGATTTCAAATTTTGTTATGGCTAGCACGATTGAGCTATATAGTTTTCACAGCAGTTTTGTTATTCATCAGATGTTCCTTCTGTATTTCTTGTTGAGCTTTGATTTAATGAATTCATATATTCTTAAGCAATTAGTATTTAAAATATTAAATACGTTTAATGAATTATCAAAAAGAAATTATTTAAAAAATACAAAATCTCTATTAATATCAATAGCTATGTTATGTTGAAATAGAAATTCATTATTTCTTATAATTAGATTATTATTAAAACAAGGAATAGAGTATTTATGTAAAAATTTTTTTATTATTAATATTTATCTCAGTTAAGAATATAAAATATAAATATATGATTAGATTATATTATATTAAAATAAAATAATAGTAGAAAGTGTTGAGTGTATATTTTTGTATTATTTATTTAAATATATTGTCAATAAGTTTAAATTTATCTGTTTTAAGTATCATTAATTGATATAAAATGAGATAATTTTAATAATTTATGGAGACAATATATTTGACATATAATATTAACTTTATGAAATATTTCAATATTCAAATAAATAAAATCATAATTCTGCAATATTTGGTAAACCCATTGTTTTGTAGAAATATACTTTTCATCAGAATGTGTAAGATATTTATATTGAATAAAAATTTTTACAAACTTTAAATCAAAATGAATTTCGTGTTTAATTAATAAAATATCTTATTACCTAAATTCAAAATTACATTCTAATTCTGATCTTCTACTCATTTAAGTTAAGTATATCTTACAGTGTCAATTAAAAAAAATAAAACATTATTTCGATTTGAAAAAGAATCCTTCAGTAAATTTTTTGCATTTCAAATTGGATATTTAAAATAGTTGTAATTTTTTTACATGAGTTAGAGTATTTAATTGATTTTAATATTTAATTTGTTGATGGATTAAAATTTGCATTTTTACGTTACTTATAAGTATTAAAATTATAATTCAAAAATTTATTTGAATAAAATAATAAACAAAATGATAATCAATTAATAACTTTTAATATATTTAAATAATTTAATATTCTAATACCTATTCTAATATAAAATTTAAATAAATAAAATTGAAGATTTTTTGATAAATGATTACAAGTGATCAATAATAAGAGGTTAATTAATTAGAAAAAGAAAAATAATTTGAAAATAATAAGATTGAAAAATAAACCGATAATATTCAATAATCATTAAGTATGTTGAGGAATATGTAAATCATACTAAATAAGGATCATCATTTAAATGTTGCCAGAATTTTATCATGGGAATTAGATAATTAGAGTTCTATTGAGGTAAAATATGAAACTAATGGATATTCTATGGAAGTCTTCTTATAAAAAAGAAGATCTCCTTTACAAGAAAATTAAATAATCAATATTTTCTCTCAAATTTTACAAGGTTATCATCATCTAAAAAAACTAAATATCATTCACAACAATCTTAAAATTGATAATATTTTCATTAAGTAGATTCATAGGGAAAATACATTTATTGTGATGGTTTATATTTCATTTTAATAATAGATTTCAAATTATATTTAGACTATNAAAATATAAATATATGATTAGATTATATTATATTAAAATAAAATAATAGTAGAAAGTGTTGAGTGTATATTTTTGTATTATTTATTTAAATATATTGTCAATAAGTTTAAATTTATCTGTTTTAAGTATCATTAATTGATATAAAATGAGATAATTTTAATAATTTATGGAGACAATATATTTGACATATAATATTAACTTTATGAAATATTTCAATATTCAAATAAATAAAATCATAATTCTGCAATATTTGGTAAACCCATTGTTTTGTAGAAATATACTTTTCATCAGAATGTGTAAGATATTTATATTGAATAAAAATTTTTACAAACTTTAAATCAAAATGAATTTCGTGTTTAATTAATAAAATATCTTATTACCTAAATTCAAAATTACATTCTAATTCTGATCTTCTACTCATTTAAGTTAAGTATATCTTACAGTGTCAATTAAAAAAAATAAAACATTATTTCGATTTGAAAAAGAATCCTTCAGTAAATTTTTTGCATTTCAAATTGGATATTTAAAATAGTTGTAATTTTTTTACATGAGTTAGAGTATTTAATTGATTTTAATATTTAATTTGTTGATGGATTAAAATTTGCATTTTTACGTTATACTTATAAGTATTAAAATTATAATTCAAAAATTTATTTGAATAAAATAATAAACAAAATGATAATCAATTAATAACTTTTAATATATTTAAATAATTTAATATTCTAATACCTATTCTAATATAAAATTTAAATAAATAAAATTGAAGATTTTTTGATAAATGATTACAAGTGATCAATAATAAGAGGTTAATTAATTAGAAAAAGAAAAATAATTTGAAAATAATAAGATTGAAAAATAAACCGATAATATTCAATAATCATTAAGTATGTTGAGGAATATGTAAATCATACTAAATAAGGATCATCATTTAAATGTTGCCAGAATTTTATCATGGGAATTAGATAATTAGAGTTCTATTGAGGTAAAATATGAAACTAATGGATATTCTATGGAAGTCTTCTTATAAAAAAGAAGATCTCCTTTACAAGAAAATTAAATAATCAATATTTTCTCTCAAATTTTACAAGGTTATCATCATCTAAAAAAACTAAATATCATTCACAACAATCTTAAAATTGATAATATTTTCATTAAGTAGATTCATAGGGAAAATACATTTATTGTGATGGTTTATATTTCATTTTAATAATAGATTTCAAATTATATTTAGACTATAATCAGTGATTTGCCAGAAATATCTATATCACAGAATGCAGAAAATAGCAAGGATATATCTTAATGTAATGAGAAAAGCGAAATTTATTCAGTATATTATTATTGTTTAATATCATTAGTTAGGAATAATATTATAATAATTATGTTATGGAACAAGATTTTAGAATAAATAAGAATTAATTAATTAATCAATAAAATAAATAGAAAATAGTTAAATTTAATCATAGGAAAAACTATTATCAGAAAATTTATCATAATTAATATAAAAAATGATTATTGATGATAATTTGAAAAGAATAAGTTGGAATGAATTAATAACACATTAAGATTTATAACCAACATATTAAATATTGCAATAAAGATATTTTATTGATTTAAATCTTATAAAAAATGAAGAATATTTTTGTACTTTTGATTTGTAAAATGAAAATCTAAATTTATTAACTAAACGTATTGAAACAAATATTTACTAAAATGAGATAGAAGATATTAGATTAATGAAGAGCAAAGGAAAATTTGAAAATATTATAGAATATATAGAAATTATAGAAGAGTATCCTTTTACTTATTTGATAATTGAATATTGGGACTAAAAACTTTATGAATATGCTAATGATAGATAATTTTAATTTACTTAAGCAGAACTTTTGAAATTGTTATAAGAAATCATGAAAGCTTATTTAGAAGTTTAAGCACTAAATTTCGTGTAAGTGAAATTAAACCCATAAAATATAGTAACCAAATGGAATGATAATTATCAAATAACTTTTAAGGTACTATTAATTGACTACATTAATTAATAGATTTTTTTAACAGGATAATTGAAGCTATTTACTTCTGGTAATTAATGTCATATGGGCATGTTTCATTTTGATGCTCCTGAAATTATTCTTGGTTCAACTTTAAATTAATAATCCTATATTTTCTCAGTAAATCATCTGTTATATAAAAGATAGGAGCTATTTTACATTATATTACTTATGGAAAATATGTATACCCTTCCGAATTATAAAATGTTTAAGAGTTAAAGGAATTTTTGAATAATTACAATTAAAAAGGTTTTTTGTGTTTAAAACCTTTTAAATATGTATTATTTATTTATGGATTTAGTTTAATGATTTATATTTGCAATTGATTGATGAAATGTTAATATACTCAGTTCAATCCAGGATTGAATGGGAGAGTTTAACAAAAAAAGTAATATTGATTTTATAGAAATCACATATAATATCTGGTTAAATTAAATAAGTATAAATGAACAAAGAAGAAAAAGAACATTTTTATAAAATTAGTAATTTAGATTAAAGTATTTTATAGCTATGATTTTAAAAAAACCATTAAAAAATAATGATAAGCTCAAATATTTTGATGAATTGTTAGATCTTAATCCTTATAATTAAAGCTTATATTATAAAAAAGGTACTTAAAAACTATTTTTAGGGTACCTTTTATATGGAATGAGATAAATCCTTTAAGCAATAGAATGTTTTGATTAGGCAATAAAAATCAATCCTAAAAAAGAATCAGCTTATAGAATGAAATGTATTTGAGACCAAATAATTATTAGCTTATCTTTTATCAATGATAGGAAGGAATTAAGATTAAATTAAATGTCAAGAAGAATTAATTAAAATTAATCCAAAACTTGATAATTATAGGTCTAAAGGTATTTTACTTCATTTATGTCAAGCTCTTACTTTACGCGAAATGAGTAAGGTTGATGAAGTAATTGAATGTTGTGATGAAGCAATTCAATTAGATCCAAAAGATTAATTTGCATATGAAATGAAAGGTTATATAAATTTGATTTCATTCATTAGCTGTTTTTCTAAAAGATTTATAATTATATGATGAAGCCATATATGCTTATGAATAACTATTTGCAATCTCTCCCAATTCTTGGGATCTTATAGTAATAGGTAGCTTTTATTTTAAATAAACAGCTGACTGCTTACACATCTTAGGAAGATCTGATGAAGCAAATAAAAAGTATGATGAGGCTATCTAATTTGGACCAGATAATCCCTATCATTATTAATCTAAAGGTATTTTAATTGAAGAATTTTAGCAAAATTTTTAAGTAAAATAGGAAAACTAGATGAAGCCATAGATATATTAGATAAAGGTATTGAAACTAATCCAAATAATTTAACTATTTATAGTATTAAAGGTTAAATTGAAAATATATAATTTTAGTGGAGTTTTTAAAAGAATTAGGAAGATAAGAAGATGCAATTAACTGTTTAGATAAAGGTATTAAATAGAATTCAGGAGACATAAAATTCTTATTGTAAAAAGGTATCAAAATAGTAATTAAAATATTTAGCCTAATTTTTACAGTAAATTTAAAAATATTAAGAAGCAATCGAGTATTTTGATTAAGCAATATTAATAAATCCATAAGATACTACTAATTATTTAGACAAAGGTATAAATGAAAATTTAAAAAATATAGCTTTATGTCTAAGATATTTAGATCGATATGATGATGCAATAAAATGTTATGATTGGGCAATATAATTTAATCCACACAAGGATAATTTGTTTATGCAAAAAGGTTATAAAAATATTTGATTTAATCATAGGTGAATTATTAAAAGATATTGGAAGATATAATGAGGCTATTCGATGTTTTAATACTGCATTATAAATTGACTCAAATTTATCTTATTGTTATGTATTGAAAGGTAAATAACTATATGCAATTCTATATATTAGGGTAATGTTTATAGTACTAAGGGAATTACTAAGAAGCATTGAATACTTATAATTCTGCATTGAAAATAGATCCAAATGAATCATGTTATTATGATTACAAGGGTATTATTTGACTCTAAAATTGAGGCAATTGTCTAATGTTGTTGAAACAATATGGAGAAGCAATAAAAGAATTTAATGAGTCTATTTCTATATATAATGGTAATTTTGAAAATTATTACAACATTGGTAATAAATATCTATTAGTCTTTAGCAAAATGCTTACAATTTTAAGGAAAATATGATGAGGCAATAGATTATTACGATAAAGCAATCTAATTAAATTCAATGGGATATTATCATTAAGAAAAAAGTATAAGTTAAATAATATTTATTAGAAAATTGTTTAGAAGAATAAAAGAACTCTCAGAAAGCAAAGCCTTGAGATAAAAATGTGATTAAGTGTTTTGTATAAATTATTATTCATTTGTTTTTATTTTGCAAAATTATTATTTATATGATATTAATTTATTAATATTATTCCTATTATAAAATACTTTTTGAAGATTATTTTGCTCAATATTTAATAATAACACTAAAATCATATAAAATGAATGATAAAAGTTTTATAATTAATAATGATTAATATATAGAATATTTATAATTTTATA
>CAJJDM010000001.1:28458-177565 GCA_905182975.1 Paramecium primaurelia
TATTAGATTAGGAAAACTATTCTTAAAATTATAGAGAGATTAGAAGAATAGTAATTGAAAAAGCTAGATTTAAAATATAATTATCTATTCTGTACATAGTTAAAAGCTAAAGAATTACTTGAGAATTACAAGTATCAAATAAATCTGCTTTACAAATATTATTTTTTTTTAAATAGAAAAATGAAATGGCTTTAAAAGAAACAACCCATTAATTAGTATCCAATTCCTTTTAACCTTTAAATAAATTAAAATCTTTAAAAATATGGGCAGTATCTAATCAAAATTGATATGAAATTGACAAAATTCAAAAACTTAGGATGCTTACAGTTTGGTTAATAAATGGAAAAATATCTTTATATACTAGATATTTAATTGATGAATTACTCACTTGTAATTACGTATATAAACAAGAACTTAAAACATTAAGCAAAATTGAAACAAATATTTCATCTTCTTTAAAAAGTCCCAATAAACTAAAAATTAGATGAAAATGCTTAATTGAGTATTGAAATATTAAAGCAAATGTTGATTTATAATATGTTGTATTTAAAATAGTAATAAATTATGAAAATACCTTAGTATTATATATTAAACTTAATAATTTTATTTTATTTATATCATAAGACAATGATTCATAATAACAATTAATAAAATCTACTTTGATATAAATAAGAAAATTTTTAAATTATAAATAAAAAATTTTTTAGGATTATGTCATATCTTATTGTGTTTGTAATTTATTTAGAAGGGTCACAAAACATATGTTTTTAATAATTATATTTTTTCAATCAGCTAAAAAAGGAATGAATAATTATAGAATTAAAATATTTGAAATAAAAATTAATGTCAGAGAAAATATTGAATTAAAGATTTTAGAAGGTATAGGAAACGTGCTTAGAACATGCAAGAATATTAAAATAAAATCTTTTTGCAGGAGTATAATTTAAATTGCCAAAATAAATAATGGAATTGAATAGGTAATAAAATTTTTGATTCTCAAGTGAAATCTTAAATTTATCGAGTGAATGGAGCAGAAATTTTCCCAAAAATGCTCATTCTCAAAAGGATGCAACAAATGATGGAATGGAGGATAAATTGATAAATTTGTACAAATAATGTTTAAATGAATTTGTTACAGATTTGTATGAGTAATTTAAAGAAACCTAAAATCAAAAAGACATAGTAAATATATACATATGAAATTTAGACCCTTTAATTAGTGGCTAAGCATTATCATGATTACAAAGCATATTCATATTGGCTTTATAAGATCTTTTATCATCTAGATTCAAGTACTTTATCAACAGTAGGGGCTGATTTGCATAGTATCTCACTTGAAGCCATACAAAAAGGGTATTTTAAAGAAGGAAAGGAGAAATTATTTAGCACAATTTTGGATGTTTTATTGGAATCAAGATAGTAGGAAATTTTGTTGGATAAAAAAGTTAAATCATTATGTGAATTATTTATTGTAATGGATGCCAAAACAGTAAGGTTAAAATATGAAAGAGAATAGAGTATGTATGATTATATTTGCTTAAATTTTTAAGAGACAGAACAATCTTATAGATATAATTTTGAAAATAAATTTATTGATGAGGTAATAATCATAAAATATTGTTTAAGACTAAGAAATTTTATAAAGTTTAAATTTCTGAAAGAAAAAATTTGGGAGCAATTGAATTTGTTAGATGGGCACTTAAAGTAATTTAATTAGAAGAGTAAATGAGTTTAGAAAGTTATTCTAAGAGTTTTGATAAGATAAAAAATACACTTAATCAACTTTTTGTAAAGGAATAAGCATAACGACTTTCAACTACAGCAGTATAATATTTGTTATCTGTTGATGGAATAACATAATTGGGAGAATTATATAATCTAATATCTAGGGAGAAGGATTGTGTAAAATTTATTGCTGAAGAATTCACAACTTATTTTTTATCTCAAGTTCGTTAAGTGAATTAAAATATATCTGACCAATCAAAATAATAATCATAAGGATAAAATAAATAAGGTATTTATCTAAATTTATTCTTTTAGTTTTAGCAGAGAATTTATGTAATTAAATTTTGGAAATTATGGAAAAGGCAAAAGATATTATAAAAACTTAAATGCAAAATAGTAGTAAACTTATATAAGCTTATCAAAATGCATTTACAACAGCATTTAATGAAGTTGAAGAGGCTCCTTTTTATGTTGCTCTTTTTGCTGATATGTTAATAAAAAGCGATAAAGGTATTAATGAAATAGAGACTGATATAAAATTGAATAAAATTTTTTCTCTATTTTAATTGCTATATTAAAGAGATAAATTTCTTTAACATCATTAAAAATTTTTATCTTCAAGATTACTTAATCAAACAAATTAGAATTTAAATTTAGAAAAAAATTTATTATAAAAATTTAAAGGAGAAACCTAAACTAATGTTCTGTAAGTATTATAATCATTGATTTTAGAGCTTAATTGTAAAATATGGTGAACGATATTTAACAATCCTTAAGATTTATATCTGATTAGCAGATTCATAAAAATTAAAAATTTGAATTGTCAGTCTATCTCTTATCTTTTGGTTGTTGGCCAATTGGAAAAATCAAAGATGAAATTATTCCTCCTTTATAGATGATAAATTCTTTAAGGTAGATATAAATGTATATTCTAAAAGTCTTTATGAACAAATTTATTAAGAAAAAAATAATGGAAGAATTCTTTAATGGACTTTCAATTATGGATCAGGGGAAATAAATTATAAAATATAGAATGATAAATATTATTTTAGTGTTACAACACTTTAAATAATATCATTTTTATAATTTAATAAAGAGGATTAATTAACTATTAAATAAATTTATGAAAGAACATAAATAAATTAAGTATTTTATATTTAATATAAGATAGATTGATTTGGAAAACTCTCTTATTCCCTTTATTTGTAATAAGATTTTATAAAGATAAAAATAAGATCTTGATGCTTTTTCTGATTAAAATGAAATTATTAAATTGAATCTTGCTTTTAATAATAAGTAAAAAAGAATAAAAATGTTACCAAATTCTAAAATGTAACCTAAACGTGAAGTAATTTATAGATAATTATTAATAATAGAGAAAATTAGGAGAATTAACTTAAGAAGAAAAAGAATATGAGGAATAGCTTATAAAACAAAGAGAATTTGTTGTTGATTCTTAATTGGTTAGAACTATGAAGAGTAAAAAAACAATAAAACATTCCGATTTATTATCATAATGTTAATAAATGATAACTATATTCAAGCCAGATATTAAATTTGTGAAAAAAAGAATAGAAAATTTAATTGAAAGAGGATTTATAAAAAGGGATGAAGTAGATTGGTATTAAATACAATTATCTTAGCAATTTATATCATTATTTAAATTGAGTAATTATAAAAAGTCATAATATTAAAATTTAATTTATTTTTTTAGATAATTTATAATTATAAATATATGTTTAACTTGTCTTAATTTATTTTTTTCATTTTAATTCTTATAAGTTTTCCTTTTAATCTATTAATCTATTAATTATGTATTATGTATTGATCAACAATATTATCATAATAGATGATATATATATATAATCATAATCTTCAATACTTTTTAATTAAATATGTATATCCAAATTCTTTTGGTATTTAATGTTAATCATTTAGGAAAATCTCACAAATTTTATCTAATTAAATTAATTTTACCTAAGATGGTATTTACATTTAATTTTATTAGGATATGTAAAATTACTATTAAGATTCTAATTTAATTTTTGATTCATGAGTAGATGAAACTGATTATCTATGTTTTATTGCAATACTTTTTCCTTTTGATAAATCAATATAATATTACTTTGTTAAATTTATGGTTCTTAAGTAACAGAGAAATCTTGAGGTAAAGATTATCTTCTTTTGTTATTTTGAGTTTTTAATAACTATAATGTTTGACATCTAATGTTTCTAATCTCCATAGTTTTTGGTTCATGTCTATAAATTTTGTTATATATAAATTTACTCTTAAATTTCTTATGATAATTCATTAAATCTTGATAAACTCTCTTTAAAAAAATCATGTTCTAAACATTATTATAAAGTGAATCTATGACGTGGATTTTTTCTAACCATAGAAATAATCAAAGATTTTAGAGATTATGGAATACAAATACGATCATCAAAATTTATTTATGCATTAACATTTTATCTTAAAGTATCATCTTTTGTCTTACTTTTGAAGGGATGAGTATTAAAAAAGCTATTTAATTTTTCTACTCTTACATTTCATATATAATTACACCAATACTAAACACATCACATGACAATCCATACATTTTAGACTTTTCTCTATATTCTATTATTTCAGGTGCCACATAACCAGGAGTACCACATTTATATAATATATGCTATTGTTATTTAATTGAGGTTGAAAATCCAAAATCTCCAATTCCAAATTACCAATCTTAAGGATCTTTATTTTTGTAAAGTATATTGAATGGTTTTAAATCTCTATGCATAATTCCCTAATTTAGATATTAAATACTTTGGTATGCATATAATAAACAGTTTCAATTAATACTTTAGCCAATTCCCTTTTTATTAGGAAATTAAAGTTTTTTATTTTATCCATTAATTGTCCTCCTTCAAATAAACTAATAACTAATTATATATGTTCTATTTATTAATATGAATTCTACTTTCTGATTCATAAACTTGATGTAATTTCATTATATTTGGATGATCCAAACTTCTCATCATAAAAATTTCTTCTAATAATGTTTTTGATCTTAACACACGATGTCTTCCAGTTGCTTATTCTTTTTCAATCTATTTTACTGCATATAACTAATGATCTTAAGTATTTTAAGCCAAAAAGACCTAATTTATTTACTAATATCATACTTATGCTGTAGAACCAGTCCCTATATTTTAAAGCAATTAATATTGATCATTAAAACCATCAATAATACAAAATCTCTATAGTTCTCTTAAGAATAATTCAATCTCAGGTGAAAGATTAAAGTAAAGATCAATTCTACTGCGATCTCTAATTAGAGTAAGACAGCTGTCATATGGAATATTTTGGGTTGCATTTTTTTTGATTATTTTAAAATAGACATTCTTTAATACAACAAATCCCCCTAATTCACCATTCTTTCTACTAACTATTATATATATACCTCTCTGAAATAAAACAAATGTTGTTAAAAGATTTTATATCTCCTACCGATAAACTTTTTCAATATTTTCTAAGTTTTATACAATGTTATCATCTCTCTTGAATCTTGGAGTAATCCTTACATGAGGTCATTTATTAATTAATAATCTTTTCTCTTCCAAAATTATTCAGATCCAGAATTATATACAAAATATAAGGTTGAGCTTTGCATTTATAAAAAATAATAATCTAATATATAATTTCTCATTATATTTATTAGTAATTACTTATACCATAATAATTCTTAATTCCTAATAGTATGCAATAAACTATTATTATATCATAAGTGCTTAATTCCTAATTATAAAAATCATAAATCTATAATTTAGTTACAAATATCTACAGATATTTAATTATCTATAATCTATATTTTATATTCTATTCATAATTTTTTTAAAATACTCATCTCACTTTTTATTTATTTTTTTAATTCTCTTCCAATTCAAAATATCATTAAAACTTTAGGATTGCAACAAAAAATAAGTTTATCATTGAAAGCATTAATCTTTCTTACTAATTTTATAAATTACTCACTTCAAAAAAGAAATTTGTTATTATACTAATCAATTACATAATCATTAATTAGTTGCCTTGCTCTTTTTAATTATCCCATTTTATTAGTTCTTTATTTGTTATGTATATTAATTTTCAAGATGTTCAGTTCAAATAATGTCTTGAAAATATTAAAAAATAATCTTCCTACAAATAAACTTGCTAAAATGTCAACTATTAATTAAAAATAAGCTCACAAATTCCTACTTAAAATTAAGTCTTTTTATCTTCTATCCTTGTTACTAAAATATAAAACTTATTGATTTGTTTATCTGAGGTAAATAACATGAATAATAGATTAAAAAATCTTAATAAAAATAATTTCTTGTTTTTTTTTAATAAATTTATATTTTTATACTTAACAAATAAATATTATAAGAGATTAACTGTCTATTAATTAGAACTTCCTTTGATATTTGTCAATAAGTACTTATCTAAATTGTTAATTCTACTACTATAAACCATTTTCTTCTTTTCTTTATAAATTTCATGTAGGAAACAGAAAAAAATAGTCACCTTCTATTGTTAAAACAACTTTGGTTCAGTATGACTTTAATTATTCTAAATAATTTATGATATTCAATTTTATAATTTAAATAAAAATATTTCTAAGGATTACTTATAGATTATTATCTGGTAATAATTTCATTTAAATGAAATTATTTATTATCCAAAATCATAAAATAAATCATATAATGATATCAACAAAATATTTAATAATCTTATAAATGAATAATCTATACATAAACCAAATTATTGTGAATCTAACAATAATAAGAGATTCCCTTTTAACAATTTTATTAAATTAAATTATTGAGAATATTTAATTAACTTTTTTGACATTTAGATAAATGATGATTTTCAAAATCTTTTAATTTTGAAATAGAAAAATTTAGGATATTTAAAATAAATCAAGAAGGTCTAATTTAATTATAACCAATTTTATAAAATATAGATGAATTTAAAATAAGCAAATAAATATGAAATTGGATAAAATTTACAAAATTATTGCATTCTTTATATAGGTTTTGTAATTATACTAAAATTGAATTATGTTTCTATCTCCTTTTTTTTATTTTATTTATACAACATTTATATATCCTTTATGAATAATGACAAGTATTTTTGTTTATAAATAGATTTAATGGATTTGTTATTTCAATTTAATTTTCATAAAGAGATCTCATAATTTCTAGAACTATTCTGTAATTTTATTGATATTGTCTCATTAACATCTCCAAAGATGATTTTATTGGAAATGCTTTTGGAATCTTTTTTTGTTAATTTAGCAATGCACTCAATAAAGTCACATTTAATAATGTTGTTTGTTTAACAGAGTTATTTGAATATCATTTCAGAAATTGGCTTTATTTAAATGTTACCTTAAGTACTCTTTAAAGAAATGTAAAAGATCTTTTTAATTAATGAAGAGAAGAATTTAGATCAAAATAATTGTGTTTGTGAATAGTGCAATTTTAGTTTTGATGATTTTGCTTTCTTTACTATCTAAACCTATCCATTTGTTTTGGAAACTTTAATTTCGTTCATATTAAAAGTATTTTATATAATATATATGGGATAATGTCTCAATTGTTTTAAAAAAAATGAGGAAACTTAATAAGATGTTGTATCTTAATAGGCGAACACCAATTCTAAACCACTTAATGAGTATTAAACAGAAACTATTACTTTTAATAAGCAAAGTATAGTTTTAACCAATGATTCTCAAAAACTCAACGTGACAGACTTTAAATTGTTAAAGACATTAGGTAGGGGAAATTTTGGAAAAGTATTGTTGGTTCGCAAGCGTTCATCTGGAAAGATGTATGCTATGAAAATTGTTAACAAATATGATTTATAAGTTAAAAAGTAAGTGGAATATGCTAAAACAGAAAGAATAATTTTAGAAAAGATCAGTCATCCATTTATAAGTAAACTCCATTATGCATTTTAAACTCAATAAAAGCTTTATTATGTTATTGATTATTGTGCAGGTGGAGAATTGTTTTTCCACTTAAGAAGAGCATATAAATTTAAAGAGAATTAAGTTTAATTTTATGCTGTTGAAATTATAATAGCCTTAGAATATTTGCATGATTCTAAGATTTTATATAGAGATCTAAAACCAGAAAATATCTTATTATGTTCTGATGGTCATATCAAATTAATTGATTTTGGATTATCTAAAATTATAAGCAATCGAGATAAGCCATCTTATTCGATTGTTGGAACTCCAGAATATCTTGCTCCTGAAATATACTCTGATGATAAATTAGGTCATGACGAATCCTGTGATTGGTGGAGTTTGGGAGCCTTGATGTATGAAATGTTAACAGGAGCAGCACCATGGTATAGTTAGGATCGTACACTCATGTTCAGAAATAGAAGTGAAAAACCAATAGAAATGAAACCATGGTTTTCTGAAAGTTGTTCAAGTCTACTCACAGGATTATTAAATAATAATGTAAAATATATTCCATATTATTAGCCTAAATAAAGAATTAATATATAATAAATAAAAAAACATCCATTTTTTTAAGATATTGATTGGAATTAAGCCTAAAATCGTTAATTAATACCTCCAATAATTCCAGAATTAAATGATGAATTAGATTTAAGATATTTTAATAAAGTAATCAAATTTTAATTGTAAGATGTTTTTGGATGAACCTGCAATTGATAGTCCAGTAAATAAAAAAGAATTATATGACAATTATGATTATTTTACTTACAATTCAGAAGTAATAACAGAATCTTGAAAGATTAAGAATTTATATTTAAAATAAAATCATTTTCTTTATTTATATATTTTGTAACATTTTACTAAAATAGTAAGGCTTTTTATGATTAATTATTTTCCTCAAATAATTTATATGAACAATAAAAATAAATGCAAAATTATTTTACTTACAGGCTATTTAGGTTCTGGTAAAACTACATTATTACAATATATCCTAAAGGTGTAGAATCTATATTAAGTGGCTGTAATTTAGAATGAATTTTCAGATGAAATGGGAATTGAAGCACCTTTAATGGTAGATAATAATGGAGATATATTTGATTCTTTTTTTGAATTGCCCAATGGTTGTATATGTTGTTCTGCAAAGTAAAATAAAAAGTCATTAAAAGAGGATAATTGATGACAGCCATTTAATATTTTATCGAGAAGAAACCAAATATTCAATTTATAATCATTGAATCAAATGGTTTAGCTGATCCTTCAAGTTTAATAAAGGAGTTATGGGCTGATTAAGGATTAAATTTACCAGCAGAATTAGCAACAATAGTTGGTTTAATTCCATCCCATAAATTTAAGACACTTTATGAATTAGAAATATTTAGAAAATAAATAATACATGCAGATTTATTGTTGTTAAATTTTTAAGTATATCTATTATTATTATAATTTAAAGGATTTGTGTAAAGAGGATGATATAAATTTAATAGAAAAGTAATTAAAAATAATTAATCCTAATTCTAAATTAATAAAATCTGTAAGAGCATAAATTGATATTCAAAATATTTTCGAATCAGAAAAAGCAGACAATAAAATATTTGATTAAGAACATATTCATTTTGAAGAAGTTGGAAATATAAATAAAATATTTCTAAATATAAATACTCCTAATATTACTCAACAAGAATGGAATATTAAAATTGGATAGATGTTGTGGGAAGAAGGTTTGAATATAATGAGAATTAAAGGATTGTTATTTTGTAAAGATGAATAATTCATGTATTCATTATAAGGAGTGGAAGATATCTTTGAAATAACTCCTACAAATTTAGCAATATCAAATCAATAATCAATTAGTAAAATTTTGATTATTGGTTAATAAATAACAGAAGAACTGATAAAAAATATTATTCTTAATCATTGAAATATGATATAATAAAAATTAATTGTAAACACTAAAATATTTCATTATTATTATTATTATTTGTTTATTTATTTATTTAAAAGAAATAAATTAAAACAATTTAATTAATATACTAAATTCAAATTATGAAAGTCAAGATAAAAGAATGGAATGCTGTTGCTTCATGGATATGGAGTTTAGATACAGATAGATGTACAATTTGTTAGTTAGCATTCGAATAACCTTGTCCTAGATGTAAATTACCAGGAGATGAATGTCCTCCTGTAACAGGTGCATGCAATCATCATTTTCATTTACATTGTATAGTTAGATGGACAGAAGAATAAGATTATTGTCCACTTGATAGATAAAAATGGAAAGTTAAAAATTGATAATTTTAGTCTATTGTTTTATTTAACTATCTTAAAATATATATTTAATAAATTTAAGTGATAATACAATTTAGTTATAAAAAGTCTTTTATTCATGAATTCCATTTATTGAAATTTATTCAATTATGTCATAATTTATATATGAAAAAATTTTGGAATTTCATATGTTGTACTTTAGATTCGGATGAAGAGGAAATCATTGAAGAAAAGTAAATAACAATAAAAAAAGATGAAAAAACTTCTTTAGAACTTTTTGGTAATTTTGAGACATTAAATTACATGCTTGTTAGAATGACTTAAAAGAATTTTTTCGTTGATTTTTCCATGAGAAAATCTAAATTAATAGAAAAGAATCCTTTATCAGTCTTCATATCATATATTGATAATAATGTATTATATGAATAGGATGAGTCAAGTTATTTGATACCAGAAAAAGTACTACAATATATTGGTAGAAGAATGAGGGAAGTCAAACCTTCTTTTATTGTAGATGGTCTATCTAGAAGTGGTATTAGTGCAATTTAGTTCTCTTCTGAAACTAATACTTTTGTTTTGGGAAATAACTTTTCAATCTAATAAATAAAAAATGCTAATCATAATACAACTATATGTAATTTAAATATTAGATGTGAATTTCTTTAAGCTATTATGCCTAAATTACCTATTATTTAAAATGATGTCTTTTTCATTTAACCAGACTATTAGATTATTGATGAAAATTTATCAATTAACAATATTTTCCCATCAATTTCTGATATTTTGGATTATTTTTTGGAATGGAGTAAAAATTTAATACTTGTCTTACCAATATAAATAGATCTTTAAATATTTTGTGAAGTGTTTTGTTAAAAATTAAAAGAAAAGAATTTAGATCATTTGATCTTTGAAATTTAAAGAATTTAAATAGATGGTGAATTATATTATTATTTTATTTATTTTGGAGAAATTGCTGCAGTTTAAACTCAAGATTAATATATGTTGATGACTGAAATGACATTAGAGGATTCCAATCAATAGAATTTATTTGATTCAACTTACATGTTATTAAAAAATATTGGTTATACAACAAATGCAAGAGAAATCATGAATATTTTACTTTACTCTAAATAAATGTCATAGTCTGAAACTACTTTACAAATTTTAATTAATCAAGTAAATATATATTTAAATTATATCTTATTAGTTACTTATGAAAGGATTTACAAATGAATAAACAATCAAATAATTATTTGGTGATGTAGATGTATTGTAATCTTCAACACCAAAATATAATCAAATCCAAGTTTAAGAAAATACATTTGGATAAGATTCTTAAATTAAATAATGCTATGAACAATAGCAAACTTAAAAAAAAAAATAAGCAAAGAAATCTCAATTTATATCATTTAATATTCCTAGTGAATGATGTATATAAATATATATAATTTATTGATTGCTTAAATCATTGTAATAAATAATATATATAGAAAAATTAAGATGAACTATCATCAAAATCCTTCTCAAAATCATCATTATAAAACACTCAAAAAATCTAACTTTTACTTCCAATCGTAATCATATTTACCATTTTCATTAGCCTTAAAACAGATACTCAAATTTAAAACAAACAAAATGAAATTCTTACAAATCTTAGAACAGTTATTCAGTAGAATGAAATATTGTTATCAGAGATCAATGAAAATATACCTATTGTGAAAAAAAAGGTTCGATCTTAGAAATTATCTTGTGAATGCTCTATCTATTGAAAAAATAAAAATAATTATTAATATAATCTATATAACTATTTAATAACTATTAATATAATGTATACTATAATCGAAACTTCAGATTTCTCATATAATTTAGATTTTTTCGAAAAATTTTCAACCATTTTAAAAAAATCTAAACCAATACTAAAAATATGATTATAAGAACATATAAACCATGTTAAATATTTAATTTACAATCTATTAACAATCAATCTTAATCTAAACATAAAAATTTCATTCTTTTGAAGAAATATGAAGTATTTTATTCGTTTCAACAAATAAATTTAATATATATATACAAATGTTAAAAAAAAAACTTTATTGTATTTAATACATTTTATAAATTAATACTTAGATTAAGTATTATATATAATTGAAAATCTATTAAATTGTTTCAACTACTAAGAATAATATTTCATTAAAAAATTAATATCAAAATTATCATATTTTCTATATATTAATTATTTGCTTTTGTTAATAAGTATTTTCTATAGATTTTGTAATTGAAATGATACTAAAAAGGAAGTTCAATTCTTATAAGAATAAGAATAATAATAATAATAATAATAATAATAATAATAATAATAATAAATACTATAATTTTTACAATAAATATTTTAACAATTAATTAGACCATATATATGAATATTATTTATTTTATTTAAATTCTAATTAATATATGAACGAGTCTTAAAGTAAAATATCTCGAAATACTTCATCTTCACATTTTAGTCTTCCTAAAATATAGAAAATATCAACAGCACCTAAATATCTTGAAGTTAAAGGTTACAAAAATTATAAGTACAAGAGTTATATGATGGATTTGATGAAATCAGATAAGAAGTTATAGAAATTGTTACCCTTTCATCTACAAAATTTGACTAAAACTCCAAGAAAGAGGTATGAACTAAATGATTCTACTAAATAAGAATTGCTTCATTTTAGCAAATTAGATAATATATTTACAGAAGGAGATTTAGATATAATGAAACAAGGTACAGTTACTTAAGGAGCAATGAATATTTAAGCTATGTACAAGAAAACTTTAAAGTCATACGAATAGGATTCTTTAAATACTAGAAGAGCTGATGAAAGTCAATTATGCGATGAAATAACTATGAATAATAGTATAATAAGTAATATTATTGAACATCAAAAATAATTGACTATTAATCCAAGAGTAATCAGATAATCAAAGAAAGAAATATATAAAGAAATGAATACTATCAAAGAATTCAAGGTGCTTGTTAAAAATACATAATAATATAATGATATTTATGATATTAAAGAGTCAGGAAAAAGTAAAATAAATTAATAATGTCATAGATCCTTTTATATATCAATTTATTTTAAGAGAATCCTATTTAAGTTTTACTGAATTGTCAAGAGTAATATAGGATAGAATTTTATTGGCTTTTGATATAAATCCTCATAATGAATAAGAAAAAGTGTATTATAATTAATTTAGATTATTTAAATAGATAATTATAAGTTAACATTTTAAAGAAGAAACCTTAATTAACTTTTTTATTAAAGTATAATATTAGAATATTTAAGTTCTTTAATCCTTAAGATCTTCCTGCAATAACAATGTAAGATTTTAGATCAATTTTAATTGTAATTTTAGAAAATTCTGAAAATATGGATTAATTGGTAAAATATATTTTAAAAAATATACAATTATCATAATATGTAGAAGATAATTAGATAAAAGACTTATTTGGTATATTTAAGTCTAAAATACTAGACCCTATTAATTTGATCTATTTATTATTAAACAATAATTGATAATAAAATTAACATATATCAATTAATTTTCATAAATCAAATATTTCTGTGCCATTCCAAATTGGAAGTAAATCAGAATTTAATAATAATCTAATATTATCTTAATAAATGATTCCTAAATTAAAATTTTCTTATGAAGTATTAAATTATAAAAGTGTATCTTTTTCTTCAATACTTTTTTTTTTGGATAAGATTCTTGGTGCAAATTTTTAACAATTACCTATAACAGTTATATAATGACCACAACCATCATTTTATAATAATACTTCAAATCCTCTAGGAAGTGTTTGATATTATGATAATTTGATTGGATTTTCATTTGGATAATAAAATACATTTTCAAATCCATTATTTAAAGAGATCCACATTTATTTTTCAATCAATAAAACTGGTTTAATCTAATTTTTATCTTCTCTAAACTAAAAAGGAGTGAAATGCTCATTAACAATTTTCTCTTTATTATTGACATTTCCAGTACCATTTACAATTATTTAGAAAGTTTTTGTCAATTAAATTACCATACCTGTTTATAAGTATATTCTTTACTCAAATATTGGTTATTCATCTAGAGTTGGTCTAAAAAATAAATAAATGAATAAAATGAATACTTGTTTGTTATTTGATAACTTAATTAATCATCTGTACTCCATAAGGTTATTTTTTAACTTTTATTATCAAAAGTGAATTTTAAAAGATCTGATTCTAAATTACCATTATTTATCAAATCTTCTAATTTTTTAACTTTACTAGTAAATCCTTTTAATTTCATTTCAATTTTAAACAGTCTTTAATTTTATACTTCTGGAGATACATATGTAACACAACCAACACAATCTTCTTCTTCAATATTCTCTTTTTATAATGATTCATCAAGTTATAATTTAATTTAAAATGTAACAAGTTAGTGAGAGTACAATTCAGCACAACTTTATTTAATAAATGTACTTAAAGTCAATACTTTTTACTTTAATTGATATTCAATAATATTCGGCACATTTTTGATTAATTCCATAAATTGATCTTGTTATTAATAAATTTTAAAGGATACATATTTCCAAACTTATTTAAGATTACCTGGATTATCAGTAAATTATTATAACTTTTATAGTTTTTGAAGAAAGACTTCTTTAATCTTTAAATCCTCTTCTTATTAATCTAATTCTTCCAATTTTTTTAATATATTTTCTTTCATACCATCTAAAGCTTTTATTATTCTTTCATTTTAACTTTCTTATATATGTTTAAAGATAGTATCAACAGTTGAGAAAGCTTCATATTTAAAATTCATATATTTTGCAAATATTATTTTTAATAGAATGTTTATGTTTAATATTCACATAAATAAATACTAAAAAATTATATGTATATATTTTTCTATATACTTATAGAGTTTATTATTTGTATATAAATATATAGTTAATTCTATTATTCTGTTGAAAATTTATATATAATTATGAATATATTATTTTGATCAAATGTTATATATATTATAAAACTATATATTCTTACATTTTTTGTAATTATTTTCAAGGAAGTATTACAATTCAAGTAAATTTAGAATGAGCTATCTAAATATTAGATGTAATAGATCTACTTTATTTGTATTGATTTATATTTGTATTTTTTGACTTAATTTAATATTAAATCTCATTGATAATAAATGAATAGCTAACAGAGAGCTAAAATCTATGTGCTATAAGGTTAATGGGAGGAATTTTGTATAGGGTATGTTTACATTGTGCATACAGATGGGGTGAATCCTTCTTTTATTAGATGCATTTTGGAGACATAAATAAAATAATTTAGCAATTTAGTATAATATGTTCATTTGAATACAAATAAGGAAGAATGGTGTCTCAATTTAAAAGTGTAGCCAGAAACTATATATGAATTTTAGGGAGAAAATATAATTTAATGGTAGGAAAGTGAAATCAATTTAGATATAGCAATTAGTTTTATTGATTCTAGGTATGCATCAGAATTTTGGAATTAATTATAAAATAGTAGAAGACATTTCCGTTTTGATGATGTTGAATCGACATATCCAATTATACCATCCCATTAAAATTTAGAAGCCATTTTATCATAGATAAGTGACAGTCCAGAATTAATTATTTAGAAAATAACTAATGATTCTACAAATTAATTTATGGAAGCAATCAAGAGAATTTTTGAAGATGCAGAAACATAATCTAATTATCATGTACTTGAACAATTACATTATGTGATCAGAAGTCTAAGTATATAAATTATTGAATATTGTATAGTCTATATTAAAAATGAAAATGTAATGAAATGTTTATTAAATGATAAATATTATGAGACATTATTTGGCATTATGGAATGTAATTTAATTATTTATTCTTTAGATCATTCTGAAAATAAAGGACCTTAAAGAGTATCTTATAGACAATTCTTAAAAAATGAATTGAAGTTTCATAGAATAACTGAATTTGAAGATTCAATAATAGAGAAGATTCATTTTAATTATAGATTATCATATTTGAAAGAAAGCGTTATGGCTTATTATCTTTATATTGAAGATCCACTTTATAATGAGTTCAATTATTATATCCATGAAAATAATTAGAAAATATTGGAAACTTTATTAATCTATCATAAAAGTCAATTTGAAAAATTTTTAGAGAAATTCATGGATGATTTTGAAGTGAAATGTAAATTTATTAATGAATTTTTTTTATAATTCAAAGCATTTTTAACTATTAAGTCATTGAATGATGCTTTTGTGGATTGCATAACATAATCTAATTTACTTAAAATTTTGTATTAAAATTCTTTACTAAAAGTTAAATAAATATTATCATCACCAGTTTGTTTTACAACCTTACAAGTAACAATTATGATAGCTAATTCTAATTCAATATATTTATAGGATTTTTTGAAAAATAATCATGATTTATTTTGGTAATGTATGGAAGCACTATTATTTTGTTAAGTGAATGGTCTAAACAGCATAATACTTGATATTGTTCAAATGATTTGTTCAAATTCTACAATATAAAGTCAATGCATACAGTGGCTAAGTAGATGTTTATAACAACCATTGAATTTTTCAGCTGCTCTTGTATTGTAAGAACTTGTATAATGGATTTGTTAATAATAAAAGTCAATATCACAAGATCTTATTGTTCTATCAAATTACATTTTAAATATATTAAATCAATAATCAAAGGAGTAGAGAAAGGATAAGTTTTTATTAATGTCTGCATTGAAACATTTCAAGTATATTAGTACTACAGGTATATCAGAAATATTAAAACCTTTTTGTAACTCTTTAGTGTTATTAGCTGTTAATAAAAGAATAGATGGAATTTTGGAAGGCTAAATAAGAGACATATTGAAATGCATTAAACTTAAAAATAGTTTAAGTTAACATTTAGTAATATATAATATAAATATTATATAGATTTTGATTGTTAAGACTTTAAATTTATCTGATCATCCTTTTTTCATTCGTCTAATGGATTAATGTTAAATTGATTAGATTATGGTGATGGATGATTAAAGATATTATGAATTGGAAGATTCAAATGAAAATTAACAAGGAATTTTGGAGAAGGATGATATTGGATTGGATTTCAGTAGGATAGTAAGGAAAAAGAATGAAGAGGATGAAGAAGATGATGAGACACATGTGAGAGATTAAAAACCAAGGGGGATAGTTTTTGGTGATAATTGCTTTAAAAGAATAAAACCTGATGATGATTGATTTTATTTATTTACTAAAATGTTGCCCCAAACATAATAAAACCTTATTCCAAAAAAGAAGATTGAACATTATACATATTTAATGCATGAGTAGATTGGACGAGGATACAGTTCTAAGGTATATAAAGGGAAAGATGAGAACACAGGTGAAGTTGTTGCTGTAAAAGTAATTGATGTGAAAGCAATCAGCAATGAAATTGAGAGATAGTTGATCAATTAAGAGATTAATGCACTTAAATTAATATAGTCAGTCAATGTTATCAAATTGCATGATTATTATCATACTAACAATAATACATACATAATCACAGAATATTGTAATTAAGGAGATTTAGGCAAACTAATTTAATAATAGGGTATAATACCTGAAGTTGAGGCTTTTAAAATATTGAGACATATAATCAATGGATTTAAAGAGTAAATTAGGAAAGGTGTCATTCATAGAGATATCAAACCAACAAATATCTTAATAAAGAATTCAGTTCCAAAATTAGCTGATTATGGTTTCTCTAAAATGATTAAAGCTCCAAAAGAAAAAGTATTTTATAAGGTTGGTACTCCTATTTATATGAGTCCTGAAAGTTATTTAGAGAATAAATATTCTGAAAAGAGTGATATTTGGAGTATTGGAGTTGTTTATTATTAAATGCTTTATGGTTAATGTCCATGGGTTATTAATTCAGAGAGTGAATTTTAAGAATCTGTATCACAATTGCATTTTAATCGAAATGTACCCATATCTGAAGAGTCAAAAGATTTCTTAAGGAGAGCTTTATAGGTTGATGAAAATTAAAGGTTATCTCTAAGTGATATTGATCAACATCCACTTTTCTTGCGTCGTAATACTACTGCTTTGAATAAAATGAGAGGAGCTTTAGTCAGTAATTCATTTAATAAATCAATTACAAATATGAATGTTGTTAGAGTTAATCAAACTCAATAATGTACAAGAAGTGGCTCTACTTCACATAAACATTAAAAATCTAATCAAATTAAAGAAAAGATAGGAACTATTATTTAACATACATATTAAAGTTTTCATTATGGTATTATTTAGATTTATTTTTTTATATAGAATCTTAAGCTGAAGAGGTTATTTGTAATTTCATTAATTAATGTAAATTTATCTATCGTACTTGTCAATTAATTGATCATGTAAAATATTTACAATCTCCAAGATTGAGAGAGAGGATTATGGGATATTTTGGAAAGGAAGTGATGGACATTATGAATAAAGTATGTGTAATATTTATTACAAGCTAAAAGAAGCATATGAAAAAGGAGTAAATAATATTAAAGTAATCAATTTCAATCATTAATTTGTGATTTCCATATTAAATAAATATTCATTTAGAGAAGTCTATTTGAAATATAAAGAATATTATGGAATGTCTTTATTGGGTGATATATCTTCTTTAAAGGATATTATTAGAGAATTAAATCATTAACTTAGAATAAATGAATAAAATGAAACTGGTATTTTATTATTGGATTATCTAACCTATTATTATTAAGTAATAATAAATAATAATACTTAATAATTTTTGGATGGTAAACCAATCAATGAAATTACACCTAGTCATTATTAAGAAATTAGAGTGAAAATATATAATTTAGAAATATGATTATATATATATATTTATTAATTTCTATCTATCTACTTTCTATTTGTATGTTAATTTTCTATAGTTGAAATCATATTCAAAATATATCATTAGAATATTATATATAATATGGTTTTATTTAATAAAATAACGAATGAAATTAGACAACGATTTTTTGAAAATCCAAACTTATACAAACTAACTATTTGATTCACTTCCAGTTATAAAAGAATATAAAAATGATAAAGATCTTATTACTCAACTATAATACTCATGTGTATGTTATGGTAGAAAATTAGTTTCTCTATTTGATAAATATACAATACTCTAAAAGAAATAGTAAGAAGGTTCAAATTAATTACTCATTAATTTGGCATCTCTATTAAATGTAACACCAAATGAGTAAAATATCATTAATACAATTAAATAATAAAGTAAAGTTAATGAGTAATTGCAATCTAAAATTGAATATCTAAAATAATCTTAATAGGATGTTGTCTATTAAAAAATGTTATAACATGAATAAAAGTTAACTCAAGAATTATAAGAAGTAGCTGATCGTCTCATAAAAGAATTGAAATAATCTAAAGATGATAAATAAATCTTGTTGGATGAATTGTAAATGAAAGAGGAACAATTGAAATAATATTAATATCAATAACAAATACAATAGTCATCCCTATTAAAATCTCCAACTAAATAATAATATAATAGTGCTCATAAATATTCAAGTGCTACTAAATATTCCAGTTCTAATAATAAATAACCTCGTTTTCAATAGTAATTAATTAATACACTTCAAGCGTTATCTTAATAAACAAGGACATTTCTATCATAATATGTTAATCAATAAGAATCAACTTATGATTATGATCAATTAATGACTGAAGATGCTCAGATGTTATCATTAAATATATCAAATATAATACGAGATATAACTTAACTAATATAACACAAAGAAGAGATTGTTGAAAATTTAATTAAAGGACTTGAAATATAATTGGAGTAAGTGAGATTGGAATAATAATAAAGTGAATTACAATAAACTGATAATAAATAATTGTAATATTAATTACAATAATTATAAAATATTGTTAAAAAAGCAAAAGATACAAGAACAAAAGAATTAGATAGAGCATTTAATTCTGAAATACCAGTATTTATAGTACCTGATGATTTGATGGATTCTGAATTATAATTAACTATTGAAAAACATAATTCTAAAGTTTAATAAAGATTGAATGATTTGGCAATTTAATTAAAAAAGAAATCAACATAATTTGAATAAATATAATCATAGAGCACTAAAATTAAAATTATTTTAGAAGAAGGCTTAAATAGATTAACTATTATATTAAATGAACTATAAAATATGGCTGATTCAAAGGAGGCATTAAAATTATTGAAATTTTGTAAAAATGAAATTGATTCAATATAAATAAATTTGAATGGAATAGATATAGAATAATAAGTGTCTATTGATATAAAATAATAGAGATAGAATTAATTGTAATAATTGGAATAATTAAAGAAATTCTATTCAGAATAAACAGAAAGGTTAATTTAAGAAAATGAAGAATTAAATGAGAAATTGACAAAAGTTTAATAATTGACATAAGGATTACATAATGATAATGAATAATTGATGCGTAAATTAAAATTAGCATAATAAGAATAAATGTAATAAAAAGAGGAGAAAGATAATTTAATATAGGAATTAGAATTAACTATCACTTAATAAGAATAGAATATAAAATTATTTGAATAATAAGATAAAAAATAGAGATAAACAATGGAATAAATAGAAAAAGAATTAGAAAATAAAAAAAGAGAATATTTAAATTTATAATAATCAAAATAAATGGAATAATAGGATATAATAGAGAAATTAAATGATAAGAATTCTGTATTGGAATTTGAAAATAAAACATATAAATAATAATTGGAAGTTATTGAAAAAGATTTTTAGAAACTTAAATCTTAACGTTAAACTTAAGAATAATTAAATGAATAAGATAAATAGAATTTGAAAAAATAATTAGATGAAAAGAAAAAATAATTATTATAATTATAAACAGAGAATAAAAAATCACATGAAGAGGCTGTAGCTTAAATAGAAGAATTATAAGATGAATTATAACATTTATCAAGTTAATTATAATTAAGAGAGACTGAAATTAAATAATTACATAAAACTTTAAGTGAATTAGAAGATTTTTCAAGAAAATAAATTGATGTAATTAGAACATATGAAGATAAATTAACTGAAGTTCATTAAATAAAAAAACAATTAGAAAATAATAATGAAGGAAATGATTAAATGTTGTCTCAATTATAACATAAATATCAATAATTATAACAATCATATAATCAATCTAAACATGAAAATGATAAGTAAATAATTGTTATAAGTATTTTAGATTATTAAATGATTTAAGTGTATTATAGAAATAATATACAAAATAAACTGAAATAATGGAATAGGAATTTAAGGATAAGTTGAATAAGTAATCAGAGATAAATAAAATTTTAAAGGAAGAAGCAAGAAATTTAAAAGCTTAATTGGAATTGAAGATTAATTAATTAAGATAATTAGAATAAGATTTGTAGGATAAAAATAATGATTTAGAGTATATTAATTTAATATTATTAGTAAAGCATAAAAAATATGTAAACAATTGAATATGTAAGTAAATGAATTCAGATAGAAAATCGAATATTTTGAAGAGTTTAAATAAGAAGTACATGTATTTTAAAACAAAAATAGAATTTAGAGACTTCAGAATAATATGCAAAGTAATTATAAATGTTACAGAATGAAAACTTCTAGTTTAGAAAAGAATTAGAGAGATAACAATAATAGAATACCTAACGTTAGAAGACAAATAATATTTAAGATTAATAGATGAAAGAGGAAATAAATAATCTTAAATAAGAAGTGAGAAAGATGGAATAATTATTAAATTAAGAAAGATAGAATTATGAATAAGAAATTAGAAAATATTAATATTAGATAGATGAATATACAAAATTAGATTTATCAATGAGATAAAAGTCAGCATAATCTGGTGGAAGTGCTTTTTATGAAAATTTGATAGAAGCAAAAGATTTAGAGATTGCTAGATTGACAAATATAGTGAAATCTTTAACAGATCTAAGAAAATGATTATAATTTAAATAATAATACTGATTTTAATTATAATTAATATTAAATAATAATTTATTATTATTATCATTAAGAAGTTCAGCAATATTAATTTTATAGTGATTATACTAATCTATATAATTCTTATTTAATAATAAATATGGGATTAAGAAAATGAAAATAAACATATTAAATAAATCATGATTAGATTGATAACTCAATCATAGAATTATGTTTGTCATTTTAATCAATTTACACAGATTGATTAAGAATATGAGAATAAAATGTTTTAGAATATAATAATTAATTGATGAATTTATAATAGCTAATACAAACTATTTGTTTTTCTTCATAATTATTTCCAATTAAGCGTTTAATCAGAATTTTATTTTTTTATTATTCTCCGAACTTTAGGGATTGCTTGTCTATTGCAGATCTTTAGCAATCTAAACAGATTATTATATCCATTCATTCAACCAAGGAAATCTTTTATAATTTAAGACATCCTAAATGTAATGTATGAATAATTACATCAATTTAGTCATTTTATATTGATTCCACAATAAAATTCACATATTTTTAAATTTTATGTTTATTTTCTTCAAGTGCTAATTATAGGTATTGACCTAGATTATATAGAGAATAAAATTGTTACTTAAAAAGTTTGAGTAATGTAACTGATATTGAGTTGATAGAAATAATTGCTAGACGAATGCATTATTCATTTTCTTAATTTGTTGTTTCTAAATAGTACTAGTGGATTTCTAAAACTTCACACTTTTGCGAATAATGAATTTAATCATTTCTTCTTTTGTTTTTTCAGCCTATTATGTTGATATGTAAATTTACTTATAAATATCTGGTAAATATAAGGAAATAGATTCTTTTAAGTGCTTTCCTTTGTTTACATAATCGAATGGTTTTTCGGTAGGCAAAGATTTATTCTTTTGGAAGGTAATTGAGATTTTTCATCATATAGTCAATCATTTTAAATACTTCATCTTTTAGTTATTCTGAATTCAAAGATAGAACTTCTGAGACTTGATTATGTTGTAATTGTTTTCTCAAAAAGTGATTTTCCTCTGTTAAATGATGAATAGCAAATTTATAATTCTCTATTTCGTTTGGAATTGGAGTATAGTTTATGGGTATGATATAATGTGGGATAAAAAATTGGTTTTCTTCCTAAGGTTTATATTATATTTATTAGTTTACTTATTTGATAACATTGTCTTCTTCCTTCATTATTTATATAAAGTTTGAGTACTCTAAAAGCAAGTTAGAGATAAAATTAATTAAAGATATTATTGAATAAGCATAAATACTTATATGTTACAATCATGAATTACACATTATCCTTTATGTATATTAATTAAATAAAATAATCATGCCCAAATGGCAAATCATCAAGATGGCTTTTTTTAAACATCTAAAAACTTTAAAATGGGATTAATATTAACAATGGAGATGGCATAATCACTTTTAATGGGCTGATAATACTTTTAGACCAATATTAATACTCTAATTCATATTTATTATCATTAGATTGTCCATAATGGCAGATAACTTGTATATTTAAATTACTTTAGCAATACAAATATGTATACATATTCTCTTATTTTTATCCATTTCAAAAGCAATTTCTCAAGAATCACATTTCTTTATATAATTATTGCCTCTAATACAACAATACTGTATGTATTGGATTTGCTACATAATCAAAGAAAAAGATTATTTTATGCTCTATATTACATTAATTAGTATCTATCAGAGCATGTATTCTACTTTAAGCATGAAATTTTTAACAATTTTATTGTTCTTAATCCAGAGCATCTTCCTTGCTGACTTACCCTCATTTGAAGGATTGTTCCTTTCAATAGTCCTTTTAATCTTATAAATATTAAGAAAGGAGTTCCTTTATTTACAACATTTTTAAAATCTTTAAGCATTATTTATGATAATTGATTCTACTCCTTAAGCTATATGTATAGTTCATAAAGATAAGAATTTCTTACTTTATTCTAATAAGATTTTTGATAATTTAGCTAACAAATTAGAAAGTACAAATTAAGCTGAAACAGATTAATCACCTGATAAAACATCTACAATACATTCAGCTAGAAATCAATTAAGTTTTTTATAGAATTTATAATTGGATGAATTAAATAATGATTAAACTCTATTTGATTTTGATGATGATGATCTTGAAATAGAGGATCAATATAAAATAAAGAATGTTACTTATTGTAAAGAAAAAACTCAATTATTATCTTAAAATCGATTTTCTGTAGAAATTTAATAATCACCCCCTAAAAATCATTAATAATAATAAAAATTTTTCTAATCATTTAAGAATTAAGAAGATGATAGTATAATCAAAAAGAAATTCACATCAGATGTTACAATGAAAATAGAATTTAATAATTCTCCTTAACTGATGATTCATTCAGCTGGTAAAAAGAGTTCTCGTAAAAGATCATAAAATTAAATTAGATTAAATAAATCTGCTCTATATATGACACCAAGTCGTAAAATTTCTGCTGATTAACTATTATCAAAAGAAAGTAAAGAATATCCAAGTTCTAATCATAAGTAATCTCAAGATTATAATATTCCAATTAAATCTAAACCAACTATCAATCATAAAATGAAATTTCTTGTTAATGTATTAGAGAATTGTAGATTATTTGATAATGATGATGGATTATAAATCTATTTTATTAATGAAATCAATTAAATTCTTTTAAGAGCCAAACTCAAAAAATTAGAATCAATTAAAAAAAATATTCTAAGATCAATATCTCATGAATTATTAACTAATTTAAATGCTATATTTGGATTTATCAAATAATGTTAAGATAAATAATCATCTTAAGAGTCTTGTTCATAATAATTAGAATAAGCTTTATGTTATACAAAACTTTAATTGTATAAAATATATGATTTTTTTGATTACAGAGATATTTTAGAAGAGAAATTAATTATGAAATCAGATAAGTTTGATATTAATTCAGTCATAAGGGAATGTGTTGATTTATTAAAGGATTAAATTGAAAGAAAATTACTCTCAATAAATGTAGAATTACCAGAGGTTTCTTATATAATAATTGGAGATCGTTAAAGATTATGTTAAGTATTATTAAATTTAATTGGGAATGCTATTCGATTTACATTGAAAGGTGGAATTACAATAAGAGTGTCTAATAAATAATATATAGATTCTATGTAAGGAATAGATGATGTACAATCATTCAATTATTAAGATACAAATTTATTATAAGTTTCTATAAGTGATACAGGAATAGGAATGAGTGAAAATGAATTATGTAATCTAAGAAAGAAGGTATTAATATTTATAATATGTTTAGTTGCACTTATCTGATGAAGATGAAAAAGTATCTAAATAGTCAGTTGGAATTAGTTTGGGATTATCAGTTTGTAAATAAATTATAAAACATTTGGCACCTTACAATTAAAATTATCTGTCAGTTGAATCTTCTTTAGGTGAAGGTACTTAATTTTATTTCGTATTATAATATGATGAAGAGTAAGTTTAATAAGAATAAAGTAATTTATAAAATTCATTTATTCATACAATTCCATATATAGAATAACAAAGTACTCAATAAGTTAGAGTTTTGAATTATAATAAATGTAGTAAATCTTAGTTAGGAGATTAGATAGGTAATATAGAAACAAATATTTGTAATTGCAAAAAGACATTAATTGTAGATGATGAATAATTTAATATACACATTCTTTCTCATCTTATGAAATAATAAGGTTATGATGTTGATTATGCATTTAATGGCAAATAAGCTATAGAAAAAATAGAAGTTTAATTGGCTAATAGATGTAATACATCAACTTGTATTGGATATAAGTGTATTTTAATGGATATATGTATGCCAATTATGAGTGGTTGGGAAGCTGTTCAAAGAATAAGATAAATGGAATATAAAATTAAATTAACTAAAACCATACCTGTCATTGCAGTTACTGCTTTCTGTAGTATCCAAGATTAATAGAAAAGCATTCAAGAGGGTTTTAATTGTGTATTAATTAAACCAATTACAAAGGAAAAACTTCGTGATACTTTTCATCATCTTAATATTTGATAATATTTATTTGTTCTATTTACTATTTTTTTTTAAATTGTCTTTCATCAGAATTATAAATAAAATATTTCAATTGTTTTTTTTTTGACAATTAATATTAAGATTATGTCATCCTTAGCCAAAAAAGCATAAGATCCATATGAATAATTAATTAAAATACTATTATTAGGCAATTCTGGAGTTGGTAAAACATAAATTCTACTCAGATATTCTGAAAACAATTTTAGAACAGGATATATGTGTACAATTGGTAATTAAAGTTTATTATTTTTTAATAGGAGTAGATTTCAAAATTAAGAAATTATAGGTTGATGAAAAAGTAGTTAAGATGTAAATATGGGATACTGCAGGATAAGAGAGATATTAGACACTTACTCAAAATTTTTATAAAGGAGCTATGGGAATTTTACTTGTTTTTGCACTTAATAATAAAGATTCACTTAAGGATATTGATAAATGGATGAATTAAATTAAATAGCATACTAATGAAAATATCATTAAAGTATTAATAGGTATTCATCATTATATAAATTATAGGAAACAAAGCAGATATTAAAGAAAGATGTATTTCAAATGAGGAGGCTCAGTCTTTGGCTACAAAGTATGGCATTCCTTATTTTGAAACTAGTGCTAAGGATGGTACTAATATTAATGAAGTATTTTTGCAAGTTGCCAAATTAATTAAAAATTAACACTAAGATTAATAATTAAACAGTAATCCTAATAAACTCCTTTCAATTCATTAAGAAGAAAAAAAATTGGATTCCTCTTGTTGTTGATATTTGTATCTATAAAACTCTTAATTTTTATAATTAATAAATATTTATGAATTCATTAATGTTCTAAATTTCTTTAGCAATTTAGATTAATCTTTGATTAGACCTATAAATTTTATATAAAAAATGTTGTGTAACAATAATATAATTTCAATTTCTGTGTTTATGTAAATAAAGTTAATATTGCTACTTATCCTTCATATTTAAAAAGACTATATCCAATTTTAGATAATTGGTCATATTATTATGGTTTCAATCTCTCAAATTGTACAAAATATATGTGATTATAATTGGTTACTATACATATTTGTAATCAGATTGGTGAAAATGAATTATTTCACTTTCAATTAATATTTAGCTAATAAGATTGATCAAATTAAGAATTTTGTTCTTGATTAATTAATTCATGAGATTTTAGAGTCCAAAAATCACATAATTAATGTTGCCATATTAATATAAATGATATAAGTAAATATTCAAAGAAGAAAGTAGAGGTGACAAAGATGAATAAATTAAATTTATTAATATATTCACAAAAAATGAGTTATTGCAAAGTCTATGACTCTAAAGATTAATACATAGATTATTTAAATAATTTACATATTAAATAAGATATTTAAAAATATTTAATCATAGTATATTTTTTTGTCCATTAGAAACAGAGAAGAGTTGATCTTTTTGTAACATATTAAATAAATGGGTTGAGTTCTATTTGATTAATTTTATTCAAATAATATTAAATATATAAAAGATAATAGTTGAAGAAAATACATTTATGAGTAATACAAAAATAAAGATAGAGAGTGCTATTAATTATTCAAATTTTCAGAATTTTTGTGGTGTGAATAATTATAATATAGAATTATACTTGCTTTTACTTTCATTCAGTAATCTAGCTTTTTATATATTTAATCATACTTATTCAATGTTTATGCTTGTCAAATTCATATTAACATCAACTCTAGCCATAATAATATTTGCTTTATAAAAAAGACTTGATCCAATGGTTACAAGATTTATAAAATTAGTTTGTGAAATAGTATCAATCACTTAATTAATATCATATGACGAATGGAGTAGTCTAGCCATACTTTCATTAATTTTCGATAAGGGAATTTTAACATAAAAACATGAAAATTATCATTATTTATTTGATTATCTCATACTTAAGGTTTTAAGTTTAATTTTTATTTCACTTTATTGGAGCAATTAGGTTTTTATCATAATTTTATGTAATACTATTGTACTTGAAAGTTATTAAATTATTCTCCTATATACTAAAAATAGGCAAAGATAAAAATATAAATTAGGAGGTAAATTAAAAAGAAAATCTGTTGAGAGTTAAAAAATAATAAGTGATAATAAAATATTAGGAGAAAATTAAATCTAAAATGATATTATAATTAATAATAATGGTGATATTATTATAGATAATTTAATTAATAATGAAGATCTTTGGATTAAAAGAATGCATGCTATACCAATCTCAATTATAATACTTAATAAAAAATCTTTAGCTATTAAATTTAAAAATGAAACAGCCAAAAAAAATTTTAATACTTTATGTTATAATGATAATGAAATTAATGATTTAATAATGAATAAATTGGAATTCACAATTTTAGAAGATAGTTTAGAAATGTTAAAAAATTCAAGTAATAATATAGTAAGAAAATAATTTTTTAATAAACCTGTTAATTAATCATGTTCAAGTTAATTTGATATTGAAAATCTAAAAAAATAAACACTTTAACAAATTTCATTAAATTTCATTGAAGGATCTTATTAAAATATTATGAAACCTAATACAAATTCTATTGATTTATATTGTCATCAAGTTTTAGATTCTTAATAATTTTAGATTAATGGAACAATATTCTCAAGTAATGAAGATGATGAATTAACAATCATTTTATCAGATATATCTAAATAAATGTAATTGTAATAATTCATTGTAAAAGATGAATTTTAAAAGAAAGTAAATTATAATTTATATTTTAGGTTATAGAATCACTCTCTCATGAACTTAAGACACCTTTAAATAGTTCAATAAATTTTATTAAATCTGCAATAGCCAATGAATAATTACCCTTATCTATTAAGAAATAATGTTTGGAACCTGCATCAATTGCTTTATAATTATAATCATATATAATCAATGATGTCATAGACTTTTCATAATTCTATAATAATAGTTTAGATGTTTGTGTAAAAGAATTTGAGATCAAAGATGTTATTAGTGAGATTACAAGCATTTTTAATTTATAATTCTAATAAAAAGGTTTAAATTTTGTAATAGATCTAACTAAAAATACATAAACTTATATGTCTACTGATTATAATCGATTAATGTAAATCTTAGTAAATGTTATTTAAAATTCCTTAAAATATACATATACAGGTGGTGCAATTCTTAAAATTAAAAATTTAGAAGATGATTCAATTTAATTTTCTGTTTCTGATACAGGTATAGGAATTAAATAAGAAATTACAAAGAAATTGAATACCTATGTTAATTAAGTTGATAATTTGAGATATTTTTCAAAATTGAAATCTTGGAATGGAATTGGATTATTGATTTCAAGTATTTTATTACATTAATTAAATCCATCATTATCAGAAACTTTTCAAATCAAATCAAAATTATAAAAAGGAACTAAATTTAAATTTAAAATAAGATAAGTTTTAATTGATGAAATTAACAATAACATTGATGATTTAGCCAAAAAAAAATCTGTAAAATTTAGAAGAAATTCAAGATAAAATTAATAAAATAATCTTGTTGGAACAGTTATATATGTTAATGAACATGCTTTAGCTTCTTAAAATCTTGGATTATATAGTACACAAAAAAGTACTTTACATAAATTACTTAAAGGAACTTCTGAAAATGATCAAGATTCTATTGAATCTGGGGATTAATAATATAATCTATCCAATCAATATATATAATTAGAGAATTAACAACACAATTTCATTCTTAATATTAAAGATAATAAAAAATAGAGTGGATCTTTTGAGTAACTATCAATGAAATCATCATAAATGAAGTAAATCTTATTTTTAAAATTAGATCAAAAATATTAAGTTTTACATAATTGAAAATGATGGAAAGGGAAAGTAATGATTCTGCCTTACACAATTTTAAAAAGAAACTTAAATGTAAGTGTAGAAAAATAATGTCTGTGGATGATGAAATTTTTAATTAAAACTCTATTAAATTGTTAATAGAAAGATATGGTTTTGAAATGATCATTGTAAGAATGTATTAATAATTTAAGGCTTATAATGGTTAAGAGGCGATTACAAAAATATAACAATTATAAAAATGTTCAAAGGAATGTGAACTTTTGAATCTAATTTTAATGGATTATTCAATGCCAATCATGAATGGTATTGAATGTACTATTTAATTAAAGAGAATGATGAAAGAGAAAATAATCCCTTACATCAATATAATAGGATTAACTGCATTTACAAGTAAATTAGACATCGAAAGCTGTTTAAATGCTGGAATGTATGAAGTACTTTTTAAACCTTTAAAGCTCAATGATTTCTGTGAGCTACTAACATTATTATGATTATTCTTATTGTATATATATATATATATATATAGATAGTATTTATAATCAAAGAGATGCTAATACATCTTTTAATTCCTAAATTTTTAAAGGTTTTGATAATACATCACTCATACCTGCTATTAAGCAATTTTTAATATCTTACTAACCTGTAAAAGCAGTTAAACCAATTATTGGAATTTCAGGGATAATACCATCTGACATGAGTTTTTTTAATTCTTTAGTTGTAGCTATACCATCTTTTCTTGGCATCTAATAATCCATTAAAATGATTGTTAAAATATTACAACCTAAACTACAAGGTTTTAGATTCAATATTAAATTGATTGCTTCATCTCCACTAAATGCTAATTTTACATCAAATCCAATTTATTAAAGAAGTCTTTCAACTGATTTTTAATTAAATATTTCATCATCCACAGATAATATGATATTGCAATTACATTTATTTTTTTTGATTGCCAATGTTTTGAAGATATCTTCCCTATATTATGTTTCCATCTTTCTAAATTAATTTAAATTGACTAATTATGATTTTTATGATTTATATGATTAAAATAAAGGATTTTTATTTTTAATTGAAATTTTTTAACTTGATTTAATATCTGTAATTAAAACAGGTTAAATTTAGATTAATTAAGAGATATTAGCATCAGGTGAACAAAATTATATTTTTGGACTCTTAGATAATTCCGAAAAATCATCTAAAGTGTTTAAAACAGAATTCATAATTCTCTCACTCTTTTTCATGTGTTAATTTACTTATTAAATATCTTATGCTAAATAGATTGTTCCATTCATAGGTAATATTTAACTAAGAGAATTTGATTATAAAGATTTCTTAACACTTTAGGATTATCTAAGTGTATTTTTTGCACTTAATGATTATTTAATTGTATTTTATTTCGAACTGTAATTGAAATTTAAAATATAAAATTTAATTTTAGTTCCCTTATTAAATCCAGTTGATTCAATTTGAATAGACCTTAATGTTGGAGGACATAAACTTTAATGTAACAATGCAAAAATTAATAATCCAAATCCTTTCCAAGCTTTAAAAGTTTAAAAATCTTTACTTTCTTCAACATATTTTAAAGTTATCCTAACTTATTCTAAAACATTAGGAGCTATGCCTATACCTGAATCTTAAATTACTATTTTTACTATATCATTTGATACACTACTAAATTTAAGTTTTATTACTCCACTAGAAGTATATTTGAGTGAATTTTATAAAAGATTGACTAAAATTTAAGTTAATCTTGTTTGATCAGAACTAAAATACTATAATTAATTTTTTTATAAATCTAAATTAAAAGTAATCTTTTTCATATCAAATTAAATACTAAATAATGATGTTAATTCACTTAAGAAATCTTAGACAGAAAATTCTGTAACATAGAGTTCTAATTAATTTGCATTATAATTTTAATAATCTATGATATCATTAATTAAATAAGATTATAATTTTAATGAATTAACTGCAGGTTCAAGAGATTGTAATTTTAATTGATCATCAATTAAATTATTAGATATTGATGCCTCTAAAAAATTAATAGCACTATTTAATGGTGTTCGTAATTCATGTGAAAATGATTCTATAATCTCAAATATATAAATTATTTATTTACTTTACTTTTAAATTCTTCTTTTACTATGAATTACTGAATTTCATTTTATTTTGTTGTATCATTAATTGTAACAAAAAATTCATCATCTTTATCAGATAAAATAATTTTAGCCTCTAATTAATATTTAGCACCAGATATTTCTGTTTACTGACAAAATAATTCAATAACGTCTTTTTATAAATTAAACATATCACTTTTAATTGATGTAAGAATTTCAATTAAAGTTCTTTTTTACATTAAATCATAAGAACTTAATTAAGTCATACAAGATTTCTAATGAAAAACATTTGATGAATAAGATTTTTTTTATTTTAATTTAATAATATTTTTAGAGGACAACTATACAAATTCTTAATGATCTGATAATAATGAGAAATATAATTTATTTAATATAAGATCCTCTAATTCTTCTTCATTAATAAAACTATCACAAAATTATTTGAATAATGTCTAATTTTTATATGTAATTTTTAATGTTTCCTTTGAAATTAATAAAATTGATAATGGTATTATGTAAAATCTTTTCTTCCATATATCTTCTCTTTATATATTTTCTACTCTAACACTTTATGCTACTTATTCATAATCAATAGGTATTTTGTAATTAATTAATGATTAATTCACTTCTGTTTTCATAAAAATAATACGATTTCTATAGATTTCCAAAATCATTAAACATAAATTTATAGTTATCGCTAATGGTAATTTATAAAAAATACAAATTAAACTTACACCTATGATCTTTATTAATATTTGCTCTAACTATTTTAATTTGATTGCAACTTTATTGTTAATAGTAATTTAATCATATGCAAATGGTATTAAAACAATCAAATAAACTTCATTGTTTAGACATATAGTTGAAGTCTAAAATATTTTAATCAAACAAATCAAACATAATAATTAATTTTACTGCATTTTTTTTATGTAAACAAGGGATATAATAAAAATAAGTATAAATATAGTGATTCTTATTATGTTGAGAATTTTGGTCTCATTGTTAAATATTAGTACTATAATTTCAACCAAAATTGCCATGATCATATATATATAATATTCCCAAATTATAGATAATTCATCCTAAATATTCATTTTTTTAATTGTTTTAGTTGTTTTCATTTCATCTACTCTCTCATTATTATTGAATCTAACTTTAATAGATGGTGTATCAATGGAATTATTTATTGATCTCATTTATTTTAAATATAAAATAAAATCAATATAAATAGGCAAAATCTGAATATTCTCAATTACATTTGTATACTAATTGTTTAAATATTCAAAGAAATTTATATTTGCTAAATATGATTAGATTTCTAATCGTAATTTTTCACTTTTAATCAATTATTACTCTGCAAATTTTGGAAATTGATGTAAGATAAAGTGTTATGAAATTCAATTTCACTCAAAAAAAGTTAAATTAGACATTTCAATTAATAATATAAAAAGAGGAAACATCCAGATATCTATTAATTGAACTATTTGTTAAAAATCAATCCAAATCATCTCCAAATTTGATGTTATTATAGTCATATGGATAAGCTCCTTTCTATGATCTACACTCTACAAAAAAAAGAATAATTTGTGATAACTATGATATAAATGGGTATATACATTATGAACTATTAAGTAGACAATAATAATCAAAAAAATATCACTATTTACAATTGAACTTAGATTAGAATAGAGATTTACAAATATATTTGACTATTCTAACCAATAAAACTAAGAATTATTACTTACAATTTACATCATCAGATATCATATAATGTCCTAATAATTGCAATAAAAATGGATAATGCATTGTAAAATTCTTATTATATAAAATAAGCATGGTTAATGTTAATGTAAGAAAGGATTCTTAGATGATGATTGTTCTCAAACAGCTAAATTATTTTTACCATTTAAAATGTAGAACATTTAGATATCAAACTAATAATATATATATACAATGTTAAATACAACTTCTAATTATAGTTTAAGTTTAGCTTTTGAATCAACTAATATTAATAAATCGAAAATAAATATACAAATGTTAGTTTCATAAAGATATAATCTACCATGTGATATTAACAATAATTATAATCATACTGTCTAGGATTAGAAAAGAGTAGAAATTAAACTATTATAAGAATCATATTTGGAGAATAATTTTAGTTAATAATCTCATTAAAATTTATTGATCATCAAATTATCATCTGAAGAAGATATTAATTATAAAATATAATTAGATTTTTAAATACATTATAGATAAGATAAAGAAGAAATAGGAACTATTATATTAATTACTACTTTAACATTAATTATTATATTTTCTTTAATTTTAATATTTTGGTATTGTTTTAAGAAATAAAAAGGAAATTCTTCAAATAACTAATAATTTAAGATTCCAGTATTAATTGATCTTGATTTGAATCCTTAATGTTCAATTTGTTTAGAAGATTTTATAAAAACTGAAGAATAATTATAATAATAAGTTAAAACAGATTGTTTACATATATTTCATAAAGAATGCTTGAATCATTGGAGGAAACATCGAAATATTTGTCCAATTTGTAGAAAATCATTCATATGATATACTTAATTTGTGAATATTATAAATGACAATATATTAGGTTTATAAGGTTGAATCTTAAAATAACTATTTTGTTTTAATATTTATTTTATTTACTATAATCAATATATATAATGTGTATTATAATTAATTTATATTATTCACACAATGGCTACTCGTTCATTGGTTCCAACATTTATTATGAAAACATTTGAAATGCTAGAAGTATATGTCACATAAAGTATTAGGATCAAACAATATCTCATATTGTTTCTTGGACTGAAGAAGGATTAAGTTTTGTTGTGAAAAGCCAAAAGTTATTATAATAATAGGTTCTGCCATAATATTTTAAACATAGAAATTATTCTAGTTTTCTAAGGTAAACTTAAAGAATAATTTACTAGATAATTGAATTTATATAATTTTAAAAAGAGTAAACATTAAGATGGATAAGAGTTTAAACATAAATGTTTTAGAAAAGGAGTTAAGTAATATATATAAGTATATAATTAATAGATAGATGTTATAATTCATAAAGAGAAGAAATAATGATGATGGAAATTAAGAATCTGTTAATCCTAATCAACCATGTATTTCATATGATTATTATTTTGATTAGCTGCTAAATTGAAAGAGGAGTAAAATATTTTAAGAGTGTGTGCATCTGATATTAAAGATACAAATACAAGATTAGATGAGGATATGTAAATATTGAAATAAAAGAGTGGTGTACTTTTAGAAGAAATGTGGAATCTTAAAAAGGTAATAATACTCAATTATATAATAGTTATTACATAGTCAATTTGATTAAGTGAATCATAAATTAGAAAGGATAGATATAATTATAGGAGCAATGTCATAACATAAAAAATTTAAAAGTAATTAATATTATTAATAATAATAATAGATATCTCTTAATATTTCACTACTAAATTTTTACAGAATGAACTTCATACTCTAGAAACCAACTTAAATTAACCACTCTTTGAATCACCAAAATAAGAAGTTGATGATTAGGAATAAATCAAAGCATTATTTGAAGAATTATAAAATATTAGTAAACCAATTCAATTTGATTGAACATTTTGTTTAATTAAATATATATATTTTAATCTAAAATTATAAATATATATTTTTATTGTTACCATTTAATGAAAGTTTTTCTAAAAAATATATGTATAATGAATGATATTGTTCATTTACATAAAATTTATATCATTTAAAATAACAAGTTAAATAATGAATTACTTATTTATATATTATATATTGATTTATTTATATTAACTAGAATAATGTAAATAAATAAAACGTGGGTAGTAATTGCATGTATATCATTTAATATAGGATCCATTTCATATGCATTTGTTTCAAATTCTATGAACAATGCTTTAAAAACTTTATATATAGTTTTTGAAATAAGTAAAGATAACCAAAGTTTTTTTGCAGGAGCTTTAACTAGCTCTTCATATGTTGGAGCCTTCTTTGGAGCAATCTTAACTACTTTCATAAAGAAATATCATACAGGAATTTTAATAGCAGACATATGCTTATTTGTGGGAAGTTCATTATTGATTTTTTCAGATATCTATACATTTTTTATTGGAAGATTAATAGCAGGAGTAGGTTGTGGAATTTGTGCAGTTTGTTAGCCTGTATTTATAAGACAATTTTCACCTACGTCAATGTATTCATCTATGGGTGGAATATTATCAACAGTTTTTTCTTTTGGATACTTTTTAACAATGCTTTATGGAGTATGGTTTCCTACAACAGATAATATTACATCTCCTGATTAATTAAACCAATATTTTTGGAGAATATATTTTTTTGTTGGTGGAATACCAAGTTTAATTAGGATTATTGTTATGAAAACTATATATAATTTCTAGACTCCTATCTTTTATATACAAAATAATTAAGATGACAAAGCATTAACAGTATTGAAAAAGATATATCAAAGTTCGAATTATTAAGAATTATTAGAAAATATTAGGGAATAATCATAAACATAAAATAAATAAGTTGAATTGGGAGTGACAATCAGAAAACATAAGAAATAATTCTAATTTGGATTATTTTTAATGTTCATATTCTAATTTTGTGGATTCAATGCTGTAGTACAATATTCTACATAAATTTTTAATGATTCATAAACTTAAAAGACTGCTTAGTTTTTATCATTTTTGATTTCAGTACTAAAATGGATATTGTATAGTTTTGCTGGGACAATTACTCTCAAATATTATGGTAGGAGGAAACCTTTATTGGCAGGACTCACATTAATGTTAATTGCCAATTTTGGAATCTTCTTATTTTCTTATTTAAATAATGATGACATGATAATTGTGTTCATCTTTGTATTTGTATTTGCTAATTTCAGTTCGACTGGTCCTATTGTACCTGTCTATATGCCTGAATTTGTTCCTTAACAATTAATTTCATATTGCTATTATACTTTTTGGTTCTATTCAATCATTATTTTATTGGTTTTTCCAATCGCCATGTACACTTAAGTAATTTATTAAGCAAAAATCTGGGTATGGAGAATTGTTTCCTGTTTTTCGCTGTCATCACTTTATTAGGTGTTGTGATATTTTATAAGTATGGTGTTGAGACAATGAACAAGACTAATTAGGAAATATATTAATTATTTAAAAAGAATGTCACAGACTCCCTGGTTTAAATGATTTAGTGATACAAGAAAAAATATTTTATTAAATTAAATAACTGATGATGCAGAAGAAGCTTACTTAGACAAATAGACAAGCTAAAACATAAGAATTCGTATACCTCTCTCATAAATTAGACTCCATCCTAATTGATTTAGAAACAGTTATCAGGATAGATTTTTGAAGATGCACATCCAAAAATCAAAATCATTGAATTTTAAAATCTTGCTGACTTCTCCTCTCAACCAGTGAGTAGTGTCCCTATTGATGAACCGCTCTTTGATCCAATTCCACCAATTATACAATTTACAGACTATGAGGTACAATTTCCTCTTTTAAAGCAAACAAGCCATTACAAATTAAGGAGAAGATTTTCAAGTTGCGTAATAAAGATCGTGTAGCTAGAAGGGTTAAAATATACAAACCTGACTCTCGACTATTTTAAGTTGTGCCTTAAGGTACTAATGGAAAAGATGCAGGAACAGGAACTAAAGTATTTATTTTATGATTATTCTCAAAATAGGTAGCACCAGGTATGGAAACAAATTTTATTATTCGTTTTTCCCCTGAATCAAAATCAGATTATAATTATGATGTTATAGTTGAAACAGAAAGAGAGAAATTTGTTGTACCAATTGTTGCTGTTGGCAAAAGAGCCATGATAGGTATGAAATTATTTTGATTTCTTAGATTTTCCTGATTCTCTTGATTTTGGTAATTGTCCTGTTAAATACACTACCGAAAAACCAGTTATTATTAGAAATTTAGGAGAGAAGACCACTAAATGGTTCTTGAAATTACCCTTAGGTTTTGATGCAGATAAGAGGGAAGGTGTCTTGGAATATGGCAAGAATGAGTAAATTGTCATCAAGTAATTATCTTTATTAATTATACCAACAGATTCTTTCCAACAGAAGCTAGATCTTATAAGAATAAGGCTATTTTATAGTACGATAATATGGAAGCTTATGTTCCCATCATTGGGGTTGCACATAATGGAAATGTTTATCTATCTAAAAGTTAGATCAATATGACTGAGGCATTTATTGGTCTCCAATTACAATAGACATTATAAATTATCAATAAATCTAATGTTAAAGTAGATTTTGAATGGAGAGCTTTTGCAACAGAAAAAGAGGAATAAGAAAAAAAGAATAGATTGAGAAATCAATTAGAAGAAGAAGAAGCTGAAGAGAGAATGCTAATAAAAGAATTAGTGTCAAATGAAGGAGTACATGAAGAATTAGAATTGGAAGAAGATGAGGATAGTGAAGAGGAAGAAAGAGATGAAAAAGCTATTATTTTAAAGAGATAAAAGAAGGCTGAATTATAATTGGCAAGGAAATATAGAAATATTCGTAAAGCTATTGAAGATGATTTACTTCTCTTTATTGATGATATATTTACTATTGAACCTACATAAGGATAAATATGGCCCAATTCTGAAATGACAGTTACAGTTACATTTGTTCCTAGAAGTGCATTTCTATATTAAACTGTGGCTTATTGTAATATATCATGTTCAGAAGAAAGACTACCATTAAATTTATATGGACAAGGTATGGGTCCAAGAGCATTTTTAAGTGTTTATGAAGTGAATTTAGGAGATGTGTTTGTTAATGAAATTCATAAGACTGAAGTTGTAATAGAAAATAGAGGAGAAATAGAATGTAAATTTGAATTGATGCCAAATGAAAGAGCATTTGGAAAGATGTTTAAATTTGATGTTGAAAGAGGAGTATTAGCAGTTGGTTAAAGAATGCCATTTACTATTACATTTAAATCTAGTATACCAGGAGAATTTAAAGAAACTTTTAGATGGAAATTAGAAGGATCAACAGATTAATTAACAATATTATTTATTGGACATGTGATTGCTCCTACATTTAATTTTTAAGATGAGAAAATTTAATTTGGTACTGTGAGTTATTCATTCGAATAAACAAAGAGTATTAGAATGACTAACACATCTACAGTTGCATTTACATATGAACTTAAAATACCTGGTGATGGTAAATTAGCTGAAAGAGAATTTGAAATTGAACCTAGAAGAAATACAATCTAACCTAAAAATTTTGATGTAATAAAAGTAACTTTTATTCCTAAATAAATTAAAACTTATGAATAAGTTATGGTTGTAGATATTGAAGGAGTTGGATAAGATATGTTATCTATACCAATTACAGCTGATTGTTAAGCTCCAAGAGTAGAATTAAGACCAAGTGATAGATTGAATTTTAATAAAGGAGATGATTAAAAAGTATTCTTAAGAAATCCATGTAAATCAAGAGTTGATTTAATTAATACATCTGAATTACCAGCTAAATTTGTTGTTTTACCATAAAATGATGAATATAAGGTATTAGCAGATTATACAGTGGAACCATCTAGTGGTAAGATTAATGGTAATTCAACTATGTCTTTGGAAGTGACATTGACAACAAAGAAATTATATGATATTACATTACCTTTACAAATAAATATAGTTGGTACTAATAATGGATAACCTCATGTAATAACAATTGTAGCATTTTCAGAAGGACCTAAAGTAAAAACATCAAAAACAGAATTAGATTTTGGAAATGTTGATGTATTAAAAGATTATTCTCTAAAATTGACATTAACTAATGATAGTGATATTGAAGCTGATTTTCATGCCTTTACAAAAAATAAAATTTCAATATTTAAACCAATATAAAAACATGGTATTATAAAACCAAAAGAGAGTTGTGAAATTGAAGTACTTTGTAGTGCAGATGATGCTGTTAAGGTTACTGATGTTCTTCATTTTGTAATTAAAGAAGGTGATGATGTAGAAGTATAATTAAAAGCAAGAGGAGTTGGTTCAACAATATTTTGTAAAGATGATTTATCATCTGTTAATATGGGAGTAAATTATACTCATAGAAAAGTTACAAAAGAAATTTTTGTAGAAAATAAAGGTAGAAAACCATAAAAATTATAATGGACTTAAAAGAAACCTCAATAGAAAAAAGAAGAATAAGATTAAAAAAATAATAAAGCTCCACCTCCACCAGAAGAAGAATCAGTATTCTCTATTGCTCCTGATACAATTGTTTTACCACCTAAACATGGTATTATGTTTTAATTTAGAGGATATTCATAAAAGAAGGGAAAGATTTCTGAAATATTTATGTTACATTCTACTATAGGTACTGAAAGGAAAGCAAATCTATTATTTCCAACAACAATTGAAGGTGATTTTATTTAACCAACTTTGTAATTTTCAGAAAAGAAACTATTTTTTAAATATTCTTGGGAGAAAAATGTTCCATTTATGCCTATTTCTAAGAATCTTGAAATAACTTGTGCTTGTCCTTTACCTGTAAATTTTGATTTAAAGTGTTAATAACCATTCACAGTGAATTAAGATAAATTATAATTGAATCCAGGTAAAAGTGCAGTTGTTAGAATTGATTTTGATCCTGCTTTTAAATCTGATCGTAAATCTGGTGATTTAGAAGGAAAACTATAATTATCTCATTATGAACATCCACATAAAGATTTGATTGATTTAATTGGTTAAGTTCATTTTCCAAATTTAATTATGGAAACAAATCTTATTAATTTTGGTTCTATTTTATATGATACAACAAAGAAAATGGTAATGACAATGAAAAATTAAAGTGAAATGGCATTAAATTATGAATGGACTTTTGTAAGTGAAGAATTATCTACTTAAGGTCAATAACCAAATATTCCAATTAATGAAATATTTGATATCTTACCATTAAGTGGTTATATGGAACCTGGATCAGAAGAATAAGTTGAATTTGTTTATAATGCAATTGGAGGATAAAGATTTAAAACTACTGCTGTCTGTCATGTTGATGGTGGTCCAGAATATGAAGTAACTTTAGTTGGAGATAGTAGTTTATTATCTTCTAAAATGAGCACAACATTAATTGAATTAGGAGATGTTAGATTTTGTGAATGGGTTTCTAGAGAATTTACAATTGAAAATACAGGAAAAGTTACATTTGAATTTAAGATTGATTTAAGACACATAAAGAAAAAGGGATTTGTAGATGTATAACCATAAAATGGAAAGATTACAGGAGGAGAGAAACTTAGAATAACAGTAAGAGTTTCACCTGTAATACCTGCAGAATTCAAAGAAATTATATTAGTATAAATAGGATATTATGAACCAGAACCAATTACTATTATTGGAAGAGGTGTATATCCATCAATGGTTGTATAATTGCCAAGATCTGAAAATCCATTATTTTAATAAAAATTTGATGTTGAGATTGCAAAGAAGAAGGCTGATTTAGAAAATTAGATTAAGAGAGCTTAATTATTAGCTAAGACATCAAATTAAAAAGTTTAAGTGAAGACATTAGAATAAGTATAATTGGAAGTAGAGAGAGATATAGATAGGTTTGTATTTTGTGAATAAATAAAGAGGACTGTATTAGATAAATAGGATGAGAGAACACATTCAAGAGATCAAAAAGAAAAGTTTTATGATAATGTAATATTGGCTACTTATATTTGTGATTTTGGAAATGTTGTACTTAATTCAATAAGATAAAAAACAATAACTATCAATAATCCAGGCACTTTACCAGTAGAATTTGTTTTAGATGGTAAATACTTTAAACCTTAAGGATATAATATTGTACCTGAAAGAGTTTTGAATTTACCTAGTGGTGCTAATATCACTTTGAATATATAATATTAAACTAAAAAGAATATGGGTTTTGGACCTACTAAAACTGTTGTGCCTATTGAATTGAAGAAGGGTCCAAAGTTTCATCTAGAATTAGTGGCCAATATTACAATACCTTAAATTGTAATAGAGAATTCAGCTGATGGATAAATTGATTTTGGTAAAGTTTTGATTGGGTAAAAGAAGATTATCTTCTTAAGATTTGTTAATGATAAAGAAATAGATTGTGAATGGTCATAATCAACTAGATAAGAATTGACAGCTGATAAAAAAGAAGAACCTAGATTTGTTTTAGTGCCAAATAGTGGTATTATTAAATCAGGTGATAAATAATTAGTTGAAGCTCATTTCACTCCATTAGTTGAAAGAAATTATTCATAAAAATTCACTCTAAATATTAAAGAAAATGCAACACCTTATATATTAAATCTAAAAGGAATTGGTACAAGTATCAATTTATAATTCAATCCTTAATTGATAAATATTGGACCAATTTTACCATATGATAAATTTGCACATTCTGTATTAGAAATAAAGAATCCCACAGAATTTGACACTGAAATATTCTCATTAGATTTTGATACCCAATATATTTAGGATGATGAAATTGTTAACAGTTATCCATAATTAGAACATACAGATTTTATATTAATGCCTGTAAGATAACCAGGATAACCAATATGGTTAGATTTTTAAAAAGCATTTACAAGAAGTAAAAGAAAAGATCAAATTTTAAATAAATTGTAAGATCCAAATGTTGAAAATAAAGAATAATTATAAAAAGAATTAGATGATATTGTAATATAGGAAACAATGATAAAAGTTGAATATCCTAAGAAGGTAAGTGAAGATGTATTGAAAAATATTGTTATCATTGGACCTCCTAAATGTGGAAAGACTCATTTAGCCAATTATTTGGAATAAACACATAGAAGAAAAGTTATTAATATGAATGAATTAGTTTAATGGAATCAAGAAAATTAAACTTAAGCATATTAATAATTAGAGTAATATATGTAATAAAGATAAAATGAAATTTAATTTGTATAATAAGAAAGAGAAAAATTATTAAAAAAAGCAGGAAAGAAATCTAAAGATCTTGAAGATAAGTGGGGACCAATACCATTACATTTATATGAATATTTAAGTGAAGAGATAATTGTAAAATTATTAAAAGCAAGATTGTCTCATGAAGATTGTGGTGCTGGTGCTATTTTTGATAATTTATAATCTAAATATTGGCCTAATGAATTATATTTGATGAAATGTATAATGGAAATTGATTCTCATTTATAAGTAGTTGTATTAAAAGAGTAATATGATTAATATGGTTTTGAAATCTAAAAATTGATTGAATGGCCAGGAATGGAAAAATTGGCAGAAGAAGATAAACCTAAAAAAGAAGAAATAGTTGATCCTATTCCAACATCAAAAGATAAAAATAATAAAACTTAAACTAAGAGAGGAAAGGATTAATCTTAGAGTGTTACTAAGAAACAAGAAAAACCATAAATTTCATAATTATAATTATAATAATAATAATCAAGATAAAAATCAAGACCAAAATCATAACCTAAATCAGCTGGAAATTTAATAGAATAAAATTATTATGATGTATTTTATCCTGCTAGTTTTGAAGATGAAATATAGAGATAGAATTTTAATGAATTAATTACAAAAGTTAAAGCTTTAATAGAAAATAAATATCATGATAAAATAGAAATAGCTAATAAAATACATGATCCTGTATTTGATGAAGGAAAGAAAGAAGAGAAACCTTAAAAACCAGCAAAGAAAGGTGATAAACCACCTGAACCAGAAGAACCAAAAGTAGAAATAATAGATTATACATATCTTTAAAAAGGAGAAAGATAATTTAGTGAAATTCCTTTCCATTACAATTTACCATAATTATGTTAAACAGGATTATAAGTAATACCAGCTCCAATTTATCCAAATCCAAATTCTTTACCAATTCCTGATCCAATTTATCATTAAATTGTTATGAAGAAGAAAGATAATTTAAATTAATCTATTCAAACAGGTAGAAAGAAGACAGATACAAAAGAATCATCAATACATTAATCAAATGCAACCCTTACATAAACACTTAAATATTTCAACATTCTTACACCTAAAGATATGTATGTTAAAGATATTAAAATGTAATCATAATAAAAGACAGAACATATTGATGAAGACAAAATTAATCTTTAAGAAGAATAAAATAAACATTTAGAGGATATCAATTCACCAAGTAGGGAATAACTTTAACATCCTGATTAATTGAATAAACCAATCACTCCATCTGTTAAAGCAAGAGCTAATGTTACTTCTAGATCAATTGCTAATGTAAGTAAGAGATCATAATAATAAAAAAATGCTGAATCATCTTAAGCAAATGATTAAAAATATAATTATAAACTTGAAGATTTGATTTAAAAATAATATAGATGGACTATACCTGCTGGTAGAACATTAATATTAGTTATTCAATTCTTTACTAAACATACTGGTTCATTTGAAGGCAGATTAAATTTTGATAATTTCTTTTCTATCAAGAAATCAGCTGCTGAAGTCAAAGGAGTTGCTGATTATCCATCTTTAAGTGGATTACCTAAATAATTATTTTGGACTGTAAAGAAATCTAGACCTTTAAATGCACCTGATTCATACTTAAGCAAAGTATATGTTTAGAATGAGTAATCCTTTGATTTTGGACCATTATTAATTGGAAAATCAGATAAAGTAGCTAATCGTGCAATTAATAGTACAACATTTAGATTATCTAATTCTGGTAAATTTGATACAGAATTATAATTTTCCTTATTATCAAGTATTCAAGAAAATAAAGAAATTTAAAAAGGAGTTTTTACATTAGATTTAGATAATTCTAAAATTTAATTAAATAGTGTTCCATTAGAATTAAGAGTTTGGGCATTTCCAGATAAACCTTAAAAATTCAGAGATGATTTGATTGTCTAGATTAAAGATAATCCATTACCACTTATTATTCCTATGGTATGTATTGGTTGTAGACCAACAATTGATTTAATTAATCCTGATGTAAAATTTGAAAGATTATTAATTTCTTAATCTGATTCTAGAACAGTAACTATAAAGAATACAGGTATGATAAATGCAAAGTGGAAATTAACAGGAATAGAATAATTAGAAGAAGAATTTTAAGTTATTAATACATCAGGTGAATTAGCTCCTACAATGGAAGCTAAGATTGAAATAAGATTTAGAGCTATAAAGGAAAGAAAATTAAATCTAAAAATAACTCTTGAAGTAGAAGATGTTGAGAATATGAATATAAAATAAGATCCTAAGATTATAAATGTTGATGCTGAAGCATTTTAAATTTAAGTTGATATTAAATATCCAACACCAGAGAATATATTAGATTTTGGTAGTGTAAAAGTAGGTGATTTTAAAGATTAAGTATTGTAAGTTAAGAATATTGGTTAATATTTGGTTAAAATTAAGTGTTTAATTAAAAAGAAACTCTTCCCTCAATTATTTTAATTAGAACCTATGGAAACTGATCTAAATCCTGGATAATAAAAAGATATCTTAATAAGATTTTGTGGTGTTAAAGAGATAAAAATGAAAACTACAAATGATACTACTGATTTATATTTAGAGATCTTAGAAGGTAAAACATAAGAAATTTATAAACCTGTTCCTATTAATGTATAATTCAATAGTGTTTATTCAAAATATTCAATTAATCCATTAAAAAATATAAATTTTGGACCTATTTAATTTAATGAATCTAAAGTAAGACATTTAGAAATCAAAAATGAAGGATAATTTGAATTCAATTTCACAATATTTGATTATGCAAATGAAGAATTTAGAAAATAATTGTTAGATTAATAAAATAAAGAAGCTTAAGAAAAAAAGGAATTAATGAAAGCTATGCCATCTTCATTAGCACCTGTAGATCCTAAGAAAGGACCAAAGAAAGATGATAAAAAATAAGAAAAAAAATAAGCAAAACCAGGTAAAAATGATCCACCTCCTGGATAATTGAAAATTGGTTAATGGACAATTATGCCTAGTATTGGTACAATAGCACCAGATTCTTCTTGTACAGTAGAAATTACATTTGCAGGATAAGGTTAAAAAAATTATGAATAAAAATTGGCAATAGATATTATTAATCGTAATCCAGAAGATTAACCAAATGGAATTGAATATGAAGTATTAAGTGAAAGTTGTATTCCAGGTATTAGTACAACTACATATGAATCTATTTTTGAAGAACAAGTTGTATTGTAATCTTAAGTTAATAATCTATCAAATTTGATTAATTCAAATGTTTTCTTTATAGAAGAAAAAGTATTTAGTTTTGGAACATTGGTACCATCTAAAGTTCCTGATGGAGTAGTTGAAAGATTTAAACTTACAAATCCTAATAAGATTCCATGTAGTGTTAAATTAGATGCAAGAAGAAGATAAAATTATCCTAATGATAATTTTGCATTTGAAGTTTTTCCAAAATAAGTTAAAATTGCACCACATGAGAGTGTTTATATTAAGGTTGCTTTTAAACCTACTATAATGGCACAATATTATGGTATTTTTGAAGCCATTGTTGAGAATGGAGAACAAAGTCCTAAGACTCATAAATTATTATTTGATTTAAGAGGAGAAGGAGCCTTACCAACATTGAAATTGGAAAAACCTAAAGATTGGTTAGATGAAAGAACACCTGTTGTTAAATTTGGCAGAGTTAGATTAGGCAAGACTTTAACAATGCCAATTGTATTAAAAAATGATGGATAGATTCCAGCTACAGTTAAATGGGATTTAACAGCAGTTAATGAACATTTTAGATTTTTAGATCAAAATACATTTTCATTAACTCCAAAAACAACTGCTACTTTTAATATTGAATTCACTCCAAAAGATGTTGGAATTAAGTAACATTATTTTGTAATGTAAACTCTATTAAATCCTTATGAAATAACTAAAGTAGCAGTAACAGGAGAAGCATTTTAAGAAGATATTGTATTTGAAAATTTGGATGATGAAGTTCAATTTGGTGATTGCATTATTAATACAGAAAAGAAAATATAGTTTTTCCTTAAAAATAATGGATCTAATACAATTAGATTTTAATGGAATACTTAAGGATGTGAAGATTTTTCCTTTATTCCTAGACAAGGTCATTTGAATACCAAAGAATCAAAGCCCATTACATTAATATTTAAATCTAATCGAAGTATAGTACATAAATCATTTGCCTTATAATGTGATACTAAACAAATTAATAAGAAAACTCAATCAGAATGGGATGATAGTATGGCAACTACAAAATATGTGACCTTAACTGAATATAATTGGTTAATAAAGAGAAGAGAGGAAGAAGAGGCAAAGAGATTGGCTGAAGAAGCTGCCAACAAAAAGGGAGCCAAAAAAGTAGATAAGAAAGCTGCAAAGTAAGAAATCATCCAACCTCCTTAACCTGAACCTGGAGAAGAAGCAAACATTCCTATATCAGATCCATTACCTGAACCTGAATATCAGGTTATAGATAAGAGTGATAAGAGTATGCCAATGAAAGTGAATGCAATTGCTGATTTTGCTAAATATGAAATCGATTAGAGAAGTGTTTACTTTAAAGAAACTCTAATGTACACAACTAGGGTTCATTAATTAAAATTAAAGAACACTTCTTTGATAGCAATAAATTATAATTGTAAGATAGTATCAGCAGAGACTGGTGCTATAGACCCTGGGTATTTTTATGTGTATCCAAAGTAAGGTAAGATTGCTAGCAATAGTGATGAGATGTTTACTATTAAATTTAGTCCTACAGAAGTAGATGAATCAAATGAGAGGTTATTAGTCATTTCAATAGATAATTTGGATCCAAATTAAGATAAATTAATAGTTGAATTAGATGGGTAAGCAGAAAGACCTATATGTCATTTTGAATTGCCACCTAGTAATTATAGAGATAAGAAACCAGATTTGGAAGCAAAGTATAATGTAATAGAATTTGAGAGTTTGGGATGCAAAGTTAAAAATACAAAGAGATTTTATGTTGTGAATCCAACTTCAGTTGGTTATGAATATGAATGGAAAAGAATTGATGATGAAAAGAATCAGAATGCAAATTACTTTAAATGTATCACTATAAAAGGTGTTGTATTATCTGGAAAGAAATCTGAAATAATTTTTGAATATTCACCAGATACATAAGGATAACATGAAAGTTATTGGGTATTTGAAATTCCATAAGAACATATTACTTAATATTTCCTTATAACTGGAAGTGTTGTTGAGCCTAATGTTATATTTAATGTTGGTAAGGTTAATTTTGGTCCATTATTGGTTTAAGGAAAAAATAAGGAAACAGTTATTCTTAAGAATTTAGAAGATGTCCCATTAACATTTTAATTTGATAAGGAATCTTTCCACAATCCAGAATTTGGTGATTCACTTACTATAACTCCAGTTCAAGGAACAATTAAGGCACTTGGAGATTAGCCTATTGAAATTTAATTTGCACCAAAAGTTGAAAGAGAATATAATTATAATTTATTATGTAATGTGAAGAGAAGATAAAGACCAGTAACTTTGAATGTTAAAGGAATAGGATATATTTTACATAATAATGTATATTTGAATGGTGTAGCAGTTACTTAATAAAATACAGTTGTAGAATTAGGAGATTTGTATATAAATGAGAAATCCAGTAAATAAATTACAGTAGAAAATTAGGGAGACTTTAATTTCGATTTCAGTGTTAGAAAATCAGCATAATTATCTAATATTGTGATTATCAACCCAGAGAATGGTACAGTAAAGAAGAATGAGAAATTTAATATTGAGATTAGATATTAACCAACAGCACCTTAGAAATTGAATTAACAATTTTCATTATGTATTTCAAGTGGTCCTACTTATAATTTCTAATTAATTGGATCTGCAAAAAAACCAGCAGTAGAATTTTCATTTTTATAATATGATTTTGGTCCATGTTTTGTATTAAGATAACCATTACCAATCACTAAAAATTTGGAATTAAGAAATAGAGATGTTTAAGCTATGGCAATAGAAGCTTTGTATGAAAAGAAACCTTATTTTGGAGTACAATTACCATCAGGTTAAGTATTATTACCAATTCAAATAGAAACACATAAAGACAAGAAGGGAATTATATAAACAAAAGAATTAAATGTTTTGTAGATTCCAATTACTTTTACTCCAAGAGAATTGATTAAATATGATGAAAGTGTGATCTTTGATATAAATGGATTATAAAAAGTAGAAGTAAGATTTACAGGGGAAGGTGTTCCTTTGAAATTAGATTTATTAAAAACTGAATATTAATTTGTAGATTTTGGAATATATGGTATAGGATAGATAGGAACTGAAGTTGTTTCTTTAGTGAATAATTCATAAAAGATGGTGACTTTAATTTTTGAATAAGATTTATTAAAAGAATTAAAATAAAAATATTTCATTAAGGTTAGACCTAAGAAAGAGTTTGTAATTAATCCAAGAGAGAGAAAAGAAATTACTTTAACTTTTAAGCCATAATAGAGATTACATTCTTTCAAGACTGATTTATTCTTTAAGATAGTTGAAAATAATGAAGTGAGAAAACTATTAACAGTATAAGGAGCTTGTCATGGAATAGAATTAAAATTGATGGAGGATACTATAGGATTTGGTGGAGTTGTTATTAATTCAAGACTTACAAAAAATGTATAATTAAGTAATTTGGGAGATGTTGCTGCTAAATTCTAATGGGATACTTCATTTTGTAAAAATTATTTCACTATTACTCCATTATCAGGAACATTACCAGCACATGAAGATTTATAATTTTAAATTACATTCCATCCAAATGCTATTGATAATGATATTAGATTTGATAAGGTGAAATGTTTAATCTAAAATTCAGATCCATTATATTTAAATTTATTAGGCAAATGTATAGAATAACCAAAAGAATAAATCTAAGAAGTTAAATTTGAAACTGTTGTAAGAGTACCAACTTCTAAAAAAGTTGTTGTCAAAAATCCAACACCAAAACCATGGAAAGTCAAAGCTTCTGTATCAGCTTTATTACCTTAATTTAAAGATTATTTTGAAGGTAAAGAATATGTAGAAGTTCCAGCTAATGGATAAGCTGAATATGAAGTCATTTATAAACCTTTAACTATGACATCTAATCCTTAAATACAAAATTTACAAGATCAACATGAAGGATCACTCTTTTTCCCATTACCTGATGGATAGGCACTTCTCTATAATCTATTTGGTAAGAGTTTGCCACCATTACCATAAACTGTTGATACAACAATGAAAGCTAAAAAGAATACAACCTAAGTATTGTAAGTGAAAAACTGGTTGAAAACTAGTCAAAGATTTGAAGTCTCATGGACATTAGAACCTGAAGATCCTTCTATTATTCTTAATGGAGCCAATACTTTTGAAGTATCTAGTGAAGGTACTAAGGAATATAAACTAACTATTTATGGACTTAAATAATCATAAAATAAAGTGACAGTCTATTTTAGAAATGCTATCACATAAGAATTTGTATTCTTTAAAATAGTATATATTAATATTTATATTTTTAGAATCTAAGTATTCAACCACCTGATTAATTACCTAAAATTGAATTGGCATCTATAGTTAGGGAAGTTGCTACAAAGTTGATTACTATTGAAAATCCAATCAATTAACCTGTTGAATTTAAGAAAGATTAACTTATAGCTGAAACAGATAGTATCTCATTTAATCCTTAATAATTTGTAATCCCACCTAAATCTGAATTTGGTCTTGAAATAGCATATAGACCTTTAATAGTATAAGATATTCAATCAAAAATAACAATTAAATCTATTTAATTAGGAGAATTTGTCTATCCTCTTAAATTATAGGGATTACAATAGAATGTTTCAAGATCACTCTATTTCAAAGCTTCTTTGGGAACTGAAATGGTTTTGCCATTTAAATTTATGAATTACACCAAGAAACCTACTATGTATACATGTTATGCAACAAAATTGGGTCCAAATGGAAAACCTCTTCCTGTGAACATAGATCCAAAAGCTAAAGGTGCACCTGCCTAGACAACAGATTTTATTTGTGAATAAGTCCAATTTTAAGCACCTTAATCAGAATCATTTGATGGTGTTGAATGTTAGATAAGTGTAAAGTATGAACCTAGCAGTTTAAATGAAAGTAGAGGTATTTTAGTAGTAACATCACCTGATGGTGGAGGTAAATATAATATTTTTATTTTAAAGAATATCAATGTCTATTGATAGGATAAGGAATTACTCCATAACCTAAAGGTCCATATAAATTATCAGGTGCTAAACCACCTGCTATTGAATTTAAGAATCCCTTCTTTGAGGCTTAAGAGTTCACTTTGAGAATTGACAATCCTGCATTTACTTCTTCAGTTAAGTCCCCTATCAAAGTTGATGTAAGAATAATATTTAGAATTTTTAGGGTAAAAAAGTATTGAGCATAAATATCACCTACAAAGCAGTACCTAATACAAGCAACAATGGAAGATTAATAATTTCCTGTGGTGATTTACCATAATGGGTATTCTATCTTTAAGGAGAATGAATAATATTATAAATATTTAATAATATGTATTCAAATCAGTATTAATTCAATATTATAAAATAAATTATATCATAATCAAAAGTATAAAAATGAATAAATCCTGTTCTATACATTGTCTATAAATATTCAATAAACTACATGTAGTAGGTTTAGTCATAAATTATTTAATCAAACAATTATTTTTTAAAGCATCAATAATGATCTTATTGAATAATCATTTAATAAATATGATAAAAATATTTTATAGAATTATCAAAATTATTATACATTAATTATATCTTCAATCATATCAATACATCAAATTTTATTTAATGTAGTAATATATTATGTACTTTTTTAAATACTTAATAATAACAAATACTATATCTAATCATATACATAGTTTATATTATAGATATTTATAACATTAGCAACCTCTAATTTGAACATTATGTTATATTTATACATCATCTATTTTGTTATGTTGTACAATCAATCATGAATTAATAAATTTATAATATATGTAAAAGTTTAATTTAAACATAATAGAGAGACACATTTATCATCTAGTCAAATATATTATTATATTTATGATTTATTCCATTTATATTAAGATACCAATTTTTAATTTCATAATTATCTATACTTTCAACATTATTCTCAAACTCAAAATTTCAATAATTGTTTCTACTATCTAATTATTGTATTATAGGTAATTAGTTATATTTCGTAAAATCTTGGCATTTATCAATATTTCAATTACATAAGACATTCTTTTAATTTTTAAATCATTCTGTCTCATTTTTATAATCAGTCCAATTACTTATATCTATACAATCAAATCCATCTCATGAACATTACTTTGAAACCTATTAACAATCTGTTATACTCTGAATAGTAATATGAAGAACAATTTGAGAATTGTTCACAAACTTTATTTATTCATGCACAAAAAACTATCGATAGACATTCAGATTCTATAAATGCATTACAATATATCATAATAAATTAACCATATCAGATTTATTAGAATTGATGACGCATTTTTCTAAATTTCATTTATAATTGTTAAATTGATTCTAACAATCTGTTTATGATTGAAATTATTCGAATTTGCATTATTGTATTTGATATAGTAGATGTATTAAGTAAGATTAATAAGTTAAAGATTATTGCTAGTTTAAATTTCATTTATTTATAATCAAACAAATCCCAATTCTTTTTCTGAATCTTGAATTCTATCCTCTAGTACAATAGTATTTTATTGCAATTTGATTCTATCTTAATTGATTTAATCCACTTATTGTTTTAAGAATTAATGCTATTCTAATTGTAATGCATTCTACTCATGAAACTCCTGCATTAATCTTCGATATTCCTCATTCAAATATTTATTCGAATCATCAAATGAATCTGTTGTTATTTATGATAACTCTATCAAATTATTACGCAATTATTCCTTCTCTTTCTTCACCAACTCTAATTCATCCATCAATTACTGTAACAATTACTACAACTAATAAACCTATTTACATCCAATCTCTATAAGTGATTCTTCACTGGCATTCTCATTGCAAACTCTTCCTAATCAAATTGCCCTTAATCCTAGAAATCACTATTATAAGCCATATTATATATATATATATATTAAACAAATAATCAATACTACTCTTAATTTCTTATACATCAACAAAAAAAATATGCTAAATTTATTGAATATAGATTCTTGATCTAATAGTATGAATCTACAATCATCAAAACTAATTCAAAATTTATTTTTCAATTCTCTCAACATCTTATTTTAATTTCATTTCTTATTAAATATAATCCTCTAATCATAATTATCTTGTTTTTATATATATAATTCTTTTATTAATCCAATACTATAAGTTATTACAAATAGTATTTTTAGAGAAATCATAGTTTGAATTTTTTAAATTACAATTTTAATTTCAGATTTTATTGAATGAATCATAATTCAATGAGGAAGAATATCTAAAAAAATGATTTATTTATTTTCTTTCTACAAAATGAATTCACTTTCTTTTAGATTATATACTTTATATTCTAAAAACAGGTTGAAAAATTAACAAATACCATAATAATCTATTCAGTCATTTTGATTTATAACCTATACAATATTATATAGTTAATATTATAATAATACACAAAGTTCTTTCAAAGTTTACACAAATATAAACTAAATTGATGAACTATTTATTATACTTAAATAATTTTAATGACTAATATATAAATTAAAAAAAATAATAATAATAATGGCAGCAACATAATAAGAATTACTCTAACAACTCTATGATTTAAGAAATGAATTCAATGAGTAATTAAAAAAGGTTGGAGCAGGTTCTGAGGTAAATTCACTAAATAATTTCAAGAATTAAGGAGAAATAGCTACATTGCAAGATCAAAATAGAAGATATGCTTATAGAATTGGTCATTTGACAAAGGCTATTGATGAATTGATTCAATCAGAAGTAATAATATAAATATTATTCTAGAATCAATTACGTACAGAAAATGCCCAATTAAAAGCTAGAATAGCAGAATTAGAAAAAAAATGAATAACATTAAATATATATATATTGAAAATAGACCTTCTATTTTTAAATAAATACAAGAGAATATCCAACTTATATTTATATTTTATCATTCTCAATAATTTTAATTACATATTATTCTTTCTTTATAATATGAACATCATAAATAAAGATTAATTTATAAAATAATAATAAAATTTTCTTTATCAGAATAATTATTACTTCTAAAATATATTTGCTTAAAAGGTAATTAAGTGTTAATTAATTAAATTTATTTTTATTTATTAGACAGGAATTTTAAATATTCTTTAGAAGAATAGGAAATTTCATTTTATGATTTAAGTAAATTTTCTAAAACTATTAATTATTTCTAAAACTATTATTTATGATTTGTATTAAGAAAAATCTACTTTTCCATGACTCATTTTAAGTTGAGTTTCTATCTGATCGTATAAGATTATCCAATGTAGAAACATTAAATATATAGTTTAGCCCAAGAAAATGGTTCAACACACTATAAAACTACATGGTAATTCAATTATTGAATGGAAATTGTCGAAATGTTAATCAAAATTAAGTGGGTTTGGAATTTTAGTGAATGGTTAATTAGAATATTTCGAGATGGATAAAATTCATTTAGAACTATTCAAATAGTTTCTGGATGCAAAAATTTCTTATCAAAATATACACAAAATATATTAGATGATATCATTTTGTGGAAGAGGAAGTTATGGACATGTAAATTTTGTTGTTATTTATTATAGGTATTTAAATATCAGAATCGTTTAAATGGTGAATATGTAGCATGTAAATCTTTGAAGATAGGACGTACAAACAATTATGAAGTAAATATTAGATAGATTTGATTAGGACTTTATGATAGAAGTTAAAGCATTGTAGACTTTAAAACATCCAAAGATAGTTAAGATGAAAGAATATTATGTGGAGAGTAAACATTTTTATATAGTTATGGAATATTTGGAAGGAAAATCACTTAGAGAATTATTGAGGTAGAGAATTCTGAAAGACTAAGAAATCATTTTAATTTTAAAAGTAAATATCTATTTTATTTTAGTAATTATTACAATGTATTAATTATATTCACAAAGAAGGGTATGTATATAGAGATTTGAAATAAGAAAACGTTTTATTTGCAGAATCTGATAATTTAGAAACTTTGAAATTGATTGATTTTGGGATAGCTGTGATAAAGACAGATTTAATAAAATAAACTAATAGAGTTTGTGGAACACCTGGATATATGGCACCTGAAATGATGAAGACTTAAAGTTTATATGATGAAAGGATTGATATATTTGGATTGGGAGTTCTATTATGGGAAATGTAAATGATTTAAATTTTATAATTAATAGGATTCATAATTGTAGATTTTTTGAAGGAACTAATTTAGAAGATGTATATAGATTAAATGAGGAATATGAATTTTGTATAGAATATACACAAAATATTGAAAATCCAATTTTGAGATATTTAGTAGAAAGGATGTTATAGCATAATCCAGAATAAAGAATCACAATAATTGATGCTTTAAATTATTTGAATCGAGTAGATATAAATAGTTGTGAATACATAAAAGATTATGACAATATTAGTACAGATTGAGAATGGAGAGAAAAAGAAATATATATATATTTGTTTGATTATACAATTTATTATTATTTATATGTATATATTTTGGTCTCATTCTTTAATTTAATACTTTTTTCTCATTTCAAAGTATTTTCTATAATTTTAATCTCTTGATCTTGAGACAACGATATCTTTGGCCAATAAATAAGAGTAAAACATCTAGGTAAGTGGCATTCCTTAACGAGCTAATCTATCAATATGCTATAAAATATATACTTATCATTATTGTAACCAGTATTAATTAATCCACTTCCTTCTGAATTCTTACCAGCTGTCAATAAATAATATTCTCTTTTTTGTATTTGGTCTAAGTAGGATATAGTGAACAGATACTTGATTCCATTTTATATTTATATAATGTTCCAATTACTCCAAGACCAAGCATTGTTGTAATGATTCTACCTTTAGGTTATCTGATTCTATAAGTCTTCCAATAAATATAACCAAAAGGGTTTTTAATGAATCTGAAAAAGTTTTTAAAGAATCTCCTTTTATTACCACGATCAATAAATTTTTTTTGCATCTAATTGTTAATATGGATAGTACTCTAAATTTCTCCATTTCCCAATCATATGCCTTTCCCATAGATCTCCAAATCATTTCCAATCGTTCTCTTTTATTTGGAGCATGATAATAAAGATAATGTTATCCAAATGTACGCATTTTTACATCAGCATCACCAGTTGATTAATCTCTGATCCAAATATAATCCTATTACATCTTCTCTTGAGAATTGGCCATTTTAAATCTTATTTATTATTTAATTAATGCATTAAGAATTAAACTGTCCTCGTTGTGAGATTTCATTTGATATATATGATCGTACACCATAAATGCTACCAAAATGTGGTCATTCTATGTGCATGCATTGTCTTAGAGAACAAACTAAAATAATATGTCCAGAAGATGGGTAAAGCAGTAGCTCTAATTTCTAAGAATTGTTTAACCATAAGATTTGAATCTCTACCCAGTCAATTAAGCCATTTTGAAAATAATCAATAAGTCTAGTCTAAAGAACTCATAAATAGATTCTACAGAGTTAGGTGAAACTGTGAGACTTTCAAAATGTGAAAATTTCTTTGAAATCATGGAATCTACATCTCTCTGTAAAGAACATAACAAGAAGATTGAATTAGTATGTCTAGAAGATCATAATAAAATCTGTGTAAATTGTGCTTTATTTGGTGGACATAAGCATCATAATGTTAGAAATATAGATGTATAGAAATCTAATCTATTTTTAAAAATAGGATGTCATTTCAGAAATATAGCATTCCCTTGAAGAAACTGTAGATTTGATGTAGCAAATTCAATCCAAAATTAAATCTCTAAAATAACCAATTATCAACAAAAAGATACGCGACTAAATAAGGGTTTGCATCAAGTAACAACAAACCTTAGCTGAAGAATAATTCAAAGTATACTTATATCTCTATAAAATTTAAGGAAATGATTACTCAATTAATGATGAAGTAGCGTAAAGTAGTTGAAGAGATTGAATAAAAATATAAATAAGTAGAAGATCAATTAATCAAAAGGGAACAATAATATGTCAATTAAGTAGTCGAAAAAGCAGACTTATGGATGTTAGCGTAATTCTTATATAATTATATTAGTTCTTAAGAACGTATCAATTAATTTGCATCTTTGACTGAAAAAGGAGAAATAGCTTTCTTCTTACTCTAAAAGGATACTTCAAATACTTAAGCAAAATAAATTATTGAAGAATTAGAAGATTTTATGAAAAAATTTTAAACAAGATTGTAAGAAGTAACTCAAGGATAAATTACTCCTTAAGTGCATTTAAGTAAAGATTTAATGGGAAATTTTGAATACAATTATCCTTAAGTACAATAATCATTTTTTGATGATCCTAATATCTTGAGAGATGTATCTATGATTGATCAAAGTTTTTTAAAGGATATTGATGATAGACCTCCTCATAATGAATTTTTGACACATAATTTATTAAATCCTCAACCTTTATATCAATCTCAATCTGCTCTCTAATCATAACCTTCATCTAACAATATTTCATAAAATGCTATTAGTCCTAATTTAGAAAAAAAATCATCAGATATTTTGATATCTCCAAAACTTAGAAGACAATCTTCAATGTCTCCTAAAAGACCAACTAAAAAGAAATTTAATACAAAAGTAGAATCAATTCTATTAAATTGTAATGGAGATACTTTAGATCTATCTTAATAAGGTAATATATGTGATATAATATATATATAGATTTAGGAGATGATGGAATGATTCTATTAGAAGAATTTATAAAAAATAAAAAATTAAAGATTTTGAAATTAATGAGAAACAAAATTAGTGATACTGGAGCATGTAAATTATTAGAATTACATTGTTAAATATTACATCTATAATCTAATGTGATTACAGAAAGGTTTTTAGATTCAATTTAGTAATTAATATAAAAATAGACCTAAATACATATTAAAACTATTTATTTAGGCTAAAATCTAATGAATTTATTTAGAGTAAAGAAAAAAATAGAGGATTTAAAGAAGTTAGGCATAACTATTTAAATATGATTAATGATCAGTGTGTTATGCTTTTCGTGTTATGAAATGTTCCTCTTAATTACGATTATAATTCTTATTCATTTTCACACATTAAATCCATTTCTACTCCTTACATTTATTTCTCTAATTTGATTATTTTTTGCAATAATTGTATTGATTATTCTTCCATGTGTAATTTATCCTTTGTCAATTTACTAATTTCCTTGTTCAATCTATAAGACTCAGTTGAATAAGCAACATAATCTTCCTTCAATTATCTTTGTTTTACTTACACTGCCTCATTAAATTAATCTTCTAATTATTCAATTTTCTTCTCCGTTTTCTCTTTCATTTACTCCATTTCATCTTTTATTTGCTTTGATTATTCTTTTAATTAAGCCAGAGTACGTTTGCTATCTGAAATATAATTCTATTATAATCTTTCTAAATACTTACTTATATTAATTGTTATGAATGAGTGAAAACTTCTAAAAAATGAATTTATGCATTAGTATTTTAAAAATCTTCTACATTAAAAGGATACTTGAATCCAAAAGATGTTATTTGATCTGTTTTTTCCATAAAATTTTCAAAAAATGGTCTAGTGTCACTTTAACTTTTTGAATAGCCTGTAAAATTTTTATTAGTCCTTCCTAATTTATGTTCTAGAGTCTGAAGTTTCATAGTACTTCGATTGGTGGGTAAAGTAGCTAAAAAATGTTGTTATTAAATTTACTTTAAGGTGGCTATTTAAAGTATAACAGTTATCTGATTCTAATCTCTGAATGAGCATTGTTATTATCTGAATACATTAAATATTATTAATATTAAAAAAAAAATATAGGCAAACCGAGTATCGATCTCGGGACCTCTGCAGTGTAAATGCAGCGCGATAACCATCTACGCCATTTGCCTAAACTCATTAATTATATAGTTTTATTTCATAAATATAACATCTTTCCAACATCCATTTTTTATTTCTTAAATGTCATATTAAAGATTTCATATAAATTAAATAAACAATTAAACTAAGTTAATAATTAACTCTCTCAATTTCTCAATTTAAATTCTCTTGTACACTCCAATATCTTATAAATTATACTCATTTCTAAGAGAGATCATATAAAGTATATAAATATATTTAAAAATAAAAGTATTTTTATTTATTAGATTTTTTGATTATAGTATTTTAATAATAATTTGATTTTGAATATTTCTTATAACTCAAAAGAAATATATTAATTCTTGTACCTTTTTAATATTATTTCATTTATTTTAGTTAATCTATTCTGAAAGTGAGTATATAAATTAAAATCCTTTAAATAATTGCCTCAACTATAATATTTGTATTAATAATTAATAAGTGTCTAAGAATATAATAAAAAAAGTAAATAAAAATATTTACAATATTATTAAAGAAAATGTATAATGTTTAGAGTTTTTGTTTGTAATATAAAATTAAAGAATGAAAAATTAAACAAATTAATCAGAGATTTGTCAATATTGTAATTTAAGTGACTGTGAATGTTCAGACCCAGAAGATTGGGACAGTTGTGAATCACCTAAACCAAAAACACTCTATTCTTTCAAAGAAATCAATCTACAAAACAAATCATTATTAGCTGAAATCAGAATCATTTGCAAAAATTTGATTTATGTGATTGGTTTAGCACCTAATATTGCTAAAGAAGATGTAATCTCATATTGTTATCTGAGCAATTGAAAAAACTGGAATATTTCGGTCAATATGGTTAAATCTAAAAATTAATTGTGATACAAAGCAACACCTTCAATCCACCATCTCATGCTGCTTATATAACATATCGAAATGAATAAGAAGCATCTTTAGCAATCTTAGTAAAAATAATTAATATATATTTGTTTTGGCATGTGAAAAATTTCCCTTACACGACAGATAAGTAAAGGCTTCCTTTGGAACCACAAAATATTGTACAAACTTCTTAAAGGGTCAGTAATGCAAAATCAAGGATTGTGTATACTTGCATCAACATCCTAAAGACAAAGACTCTACACAAGTGTTAAAAAAAGTATGTACATCTAATAATATTTAGGAAGAAATGAATAACTCCAAGTGGCTATTTTCTTATTCATAAAAATTAGCTTAAGCAAACTTTAAAAAGTTTTACACTAAAATCAATTACAAAAATGCCCTACAAAAATCAGTATTTCCAACCACATAAAATATATTGGATAATATGATAAAAGAAAGAGTTGTTGAACCAATTTAATAACAATAATAATAAATAAATGTTTAATGGGAAGAAATAAAAGAAACTTAATAATAATAAGAATTGCCATAAACTATTTAATAATAAAAGCCCATTGACATAGAAAAAAGAGTAGAAGCTGTCATTCTCAAAAGTATATCTATTTTTTAATCATAGTGGATGGAGATAGTAATAGCAACTCGAGATTTAAATTTACAAATAGTAAAAATGTACCATAAGATTATGAGGCAATATAATAAATAAAATAATATCTACAAAAATGATTGATTGATTTAATAAAAATAAATCCATTTTTAATAATCTTTAAAATCATCTAATACACATTATTATAATGATTAGTAATGTTTGACTTTTTTGAAATTAATTGTAAAAAGTCATTAAATTATGATGATAAGATTTTTTTTGACTTCAAAAATATTAATTCTCTTGAGTACATTATAAATATAATATAAGTACTACTAAACTAAATATCATAAATGCAATTTAATACTTGTCTAATGTGTAATTCAATTTATTGCTGATAAAAGAGTTATATTTATGAGATTATTATAATTAATATCAAATATGTTTCCATTCTTAAAATCAAGCATTTAAAATTAAAGATTATATCAATTAGATTAATTAATTCTACTTTAAGATAGTATGGGAATATCTGAAATATTTATGTAAAGTAAATTTTCAACTTATATTAGATTCAATTATCAAATATATTAAATACTTAATGGATATTATTTTTTCTGATTAGTCTTCTTATTAATTAATCACATAAATCTTCTTTATCCATATGTTAATTTCAAATTCTATACATTTTTTATATTGAATTTAATTATCATTAATACTTTATGAATTTTATCAAAATTTAGTGAATCAACATAGTAAATGCAATCATTCTATACATACTAATCTTTAAATACTCTTATTCTATTTTAATCATATTTGTTGGTTAAAAAAATTGAAATTTTATTATAAAAATGATGAAAAAAATTAAATATAATTGAAGTCATAATTTAATGAAAAATTTCTCTTAGTTTTTATCTGAAAATTTACAGGAAGGGAATGAAATCAAACCAAAACCTGATTTTTCAAAATATTAATTTTGGGGATTGTACTTTTCTGCAAGTTGGTGTCCTCCTTGTCGATAATTTACAGGGATGTTAAAAAATTTTTATGATGAAATAAGAAAATCAAAGACTTTTGAGATTGTGTTAGTTACTCATGATGAGAATGAAAGAGATTTCATGAAATATTATTAAAAAATGCCTTGGTTGGCAATTCCATGGTCTGAGAAGATGTCTATAAGTTATTTGACAAGAATTTGCAAGCCATAAACAATACCACATTTATGCATATTTGATTAAGATGGTAATTACGTTACATGTGGAGCCAGAGATGATATTGCTATGTATGGAATGAAGGCTTGGAATCATTGGGAAGATATTGCTGAAGAAAGAAGAAAATATAGATAAAAATGATTAATTTTGATAATTACATTGAAATGGCATATGAAATGAAATAAACATTTTATAACATACTAAATCAAATATAACCAATTATGATGCGTATTAAAATTAATTATTTAAGTTATCTTATATTCAAATGTCGCAATCTCCTAAAAAATGGTATCAAGAAACTATAGATTCTCAAAAATCAAAGATGGAAAAAACTGTTCCAATCAGTCCACTTCCATAAGATGTTGCAACCCTCACTTTACCTAATGGAAAAACTGTTCAACTACCAGTTTATAAAGGGACTAAAGGTCCTCCAATGATAGATATTACATAATTATACTCGAAAACAGGATATTTTACATTAGATCCTGGATTCTCATCAACTGGAGCGTATAAAATTAATAATAATATTAATTTAGATGCATGTCAACTATGACCTATATAGATGGTGATAAGGGAGAATTATTATATAGAGGTTATCCAATAGAAACATTAGCTAAATATTCTTCTTATATAGAAGTGTGTTATTTATTCATATATGGACATCTTCCATCTTAAAAAGAATTATAAATATTTGAAGAGACTATGGTGAGTGAAATGATGATAAATGAGAAACTGATTGAATTTTATAAAGGTTTTGCATCTGACAGTCATCCAATGGCAATTATGGTTGGTGTAGTTGGTGCATTGAGTGCTTTTATGCACAAAGATTTTGATGTAAATGATCCAAGAGATAGAGAGTATATAGCAATAAAATTAGTAGCAAAGATGCCAACTCTTGCAGCATATGCATATAGAACAGCTTTGGGATTACCTATAATATATCCAAATAAAAAGTATTCATTTATTGAAAATTTCTATTATATGGTAATTACATACAATAAATTATAAGATGTTCTCAACTCCTATGAATGAGTTTAATGTTGATAAAGTTATTGTTAAAGCATTAGATACTATATTTATGTTACATGCAGATCATGAATAAAATGCATCAACTTCCACTGTCAGAATAGCTGGATCCTCATTGGCAAATCCATTTGCATGTATTGCTGCTGGAATTACAGCTTTATGGGGACCATATCATGGAGGTGCTAATGAAGCAGTATTGAATATGTTGAAGGAAATAGGAAACAAAGAAAATATACCTCTATATCTTCAGAAAGCTAAATCTAAAGATAATTCTTTTAGATTAATGGGATTTGGACACAGAGTATATAAAAATTATGATCCAAGAGCAAAAGTAATGTAGGAAATGTGTTACAATGTTTTACAGAAGACTTAAAGAGCAAATGATATTTTAGAAGTATTATTTATCTTATTAAAATTATAGTTGGCCATTTTATTAGAATAAACAGCCTTAAAAGATGATTATTTCATCCAAAGAAAATTGTATCCAAATGTGGATTTCTATACTGGGATTGTTTATGAAGCTTTGAGTATTCCTACTTCAATGTTTACTGTTATGTTTGCAGTTTAAAGGAGTATTGGATGGATTTGTTAGTGGATGGAAATGATGTCAGAGAAAGTACAAAGAATTAGTAGACCAAGACAATTGTATGTTGGGGATGATCAAAGAGAATATATTTAAATATAGAATAGAAAAGAAGAAGAAAAAAGTAGAGTCTGTAAATTACCTATGCATAGTAGCCTATTTGGACTTGTTAAGGTATGATCAGATTTATTTGTAAAAATAAGTTATAAATATTTATTTATATATTATTTTATAAGAATCAAAAGAGTAATTATTCATTTAAGAAAGTTATTAACAGTAATAAAACATATAGATATATATATAATTAACATATAACAATATTTCAATTCACAGGTTTTATCTATTATAATTAAATAGATGAATACTCTAAAATGAAGTCCAATTAATGAAAATACAAAGCATTTCAAATCCTGAATTAAATAAAAGAAAACTCTTAAACCATCTGGATCTTAACTGCTTTAAACATCATGTATTGATCCAAGTTTTGATGTAGTAAATGAAATGTGTGCATTACCTAATTTAATTTCTAATTCCTATCTACCAATTTTATCTGGTGCTGGCCATTTTGAATCATTTTCTCTTATTAAAATATATTCAATTCTTACTTTATTATTTCTGATTCTTCAATTATTCTTTTGAACTCTGAAATCACTGACTCTGAAACAAAACACTCCTTTCTTATTAATACATCTTATTTATAGTTAGAATTATTTGCATATCGTAATCTTCCATCACTCCTAAACTCAAATTCAAGAAATTCATGTCCATAAACACCCTTATGTCCAACACTAAATAATACTTCTTAAAATTGTACTAATATCTGAGATAAAACTCATCATTTTAATTATTTTGCATTTTTTTTAATTATTTATATTATTAAATAGTGATTATTTAATTATAACAAAATATTAATTAATACAAATTCATATCAGAAATCTATCAAATTATTCAGTAAAAGCAATTATATAATAATTATTGATTCAAATATATATACCATATTAATAATAATATCATTATAAAACCTTATTTTTTATTAGTAAATCTATAAATAATAATTAATAAGATACAGGAATTATTTTATTATATAATTAAAAGGATAAAAAGAATAATAATTTTGGAAATCTATTTATTCTTGATTAATTAAAAATAATTAACATGATATTTCTGTATAATATTTTATTTATTGTTTAATGATTTAATTCATAAATTTTATGCTTAATAGATTTATATAAAGAAATTAATGGAAATAAAGTGAAGATAAATAAAATCTATAATTATTTTGACCATTAATTATTTCAGATGTATTATTTTATAGATATCATTCTTAACCTATGTCTGCACCAAAAGAATCATTTTCTTCATCTTAATCTACTTTTTATTAGATTTTTTCATTTTTTGCACTTTATTTATTGGTTTTGGTTAAACTTTTTCCATTGAATTTTTTGCCTATTTATGTGCAATAGAGTTAACTTTCTTATGAATAACGACTTCTATCATTAAAGGCTTTATCATGATATGACTATATATTAAAATTAAGTTTAAGTACCTACTATATTTCTTTTGGTAAATCTTTCCATTCATTTGCAATTAATTTGGTGATTTCTTAAAACTGTAGATCTAGCATAGCATTAAATAAGACTTGGATATTGTTATTAAAATTTCTCTCTTTTATCCTAAAAATAAAAGATGAAGGCTGATTTAGGCATCTTTGGTGCTAATGGATCTTTTTGTCTTTTTTGTTTTTTTTGTTTTGTTACTTATTGTTTTGGTTATTCTTCTGGTTCTGGTGTTATAGTTTAATATGATTCCACTAAAGCTTTAAATCGAATAAGAAAATTTTCAAACTTGCTTTGTTCTTTTTTCTATTTATGATATTATCATAATTTACATCTTACATCTCCGAATCAAGATTTTCAAATAATAATATATATATATATATATTTCCTATCTATGTAATCAGAATAAGTAATTAATTTGTTAAATTCATTGAAAATATGAGAAGTCATACCATAAATCATTAAGGATGATACGACAATTTCTATCACTAAACTATTATTCTTTCTCCTAACTAGAATTCATTATTTCATTTTCAATAAACTTCTTTAATCTTGACTCTCTTCTTCTTGTATTATTTAAGATAGTTGATTTTTCAGAACTTTAATAAATTGATTTTATTTGTGTGTCTTTTGGAATAGGTTTAAATATAATTAATCCATTTTTCTACTTCAACATTTTTTTACCTAGTTTGAAAGAAGGTTGTTGGTAATTCTCAATTTAAGACACATTATATTAAATTTTCTTAGTTATATATGCATTTTCAAATAGATCTTATCCTATAATATTGTCTCTATATTTTTTATCTGCTTAGGAATGGTGTCTAATTTTAGGAGAATTTGTTGAGAATTTTGGATTTCTAAATTTAGCAGGCAATGTTCTATCTAAACGTATAGATTCTTAATTTGAAATACTCAATCTTTTTGGAGTTCTCTTTTATAATGTGCATGGTATTACAATTAAATCCATTTAGTATCTATTTATGACAAATTAATATATTTATGATCAATATTATAATCAGAGAATCGTCTTTCCGATTTCGAATACCTTTTTTAATCCGCAAAGATTATCAGTTTTAATGAATTGACTCTCGATTTTGCGTTTTTATAAATAGGAATCACAAGTTTTTAATTATTTTGCCAATGACATTCTTCTACTGACAAAATATCTGTAGTTCATAATATTATAAGGATTTACTTTTATTATTTATTCAATTGAGCTTTGCTAGTATTTTATGTATTGAAATTAGTTTTCATTTAAATCATTCTAGACGATGATTCAGTGCTAATACTAACTGATCTTGCTAACATAAGATGTAAATTTGAATATTTAGATGGATTATATGTAGGTTTTTTTACATTTTATTATCTCAAAAGTTAGCTCAACTTTATTAAATTCTCATTCAAATCTTGGTCCATTATTATTTTGTGTAAAAATATTTATTTAGTATTAATGAATTATAAAATCATTTTAAATTCTCTTTTTATCCTTACATTTTCTACATCAATAGATGTAAATTACTTAAACTTAACTACTATCTATTTGTTGATTTTGGTTAAAGAATTCCTTCTGTTACTAAATTTTTAAGATCCATGCTTTTATTCTTAATTAATGATGAATTTTTCTTTTTAGAATTCTAAATAACCTATTTTTATTATTTTATAGGCATATTTTAACTGTTATCACGAGAATGTCTAGGAGAACTAGCTATTGATATAAATTATGGAGATTTGTCTCCAGCTAATAATTTAGCAAGTGGAGATCTAGCAGATTAAACTTACTTTTATATTTCTATATCCTTTTTATCTTTTATAAATGAAGTTTCACTCAAACTTTAACATTATTCAATAGCTGATTCTTCATCAATTTGAGTTAATTATCTTGGTTCTGCTATGCTCTTTTCATCAAGTACAATTTATTTATTATAGGCACTCCAAATGTCATCGATTACTACATTTACAATCATTTATAAATTTGCTTTAAAAATATTTGAATTCAATTTGTAATGTTCTGCTAACTTAAAATCTTTTAAGGGAATCTCTTTTTAGATTGCCAATTTCAACAATTCCTAGAATGTTAAGTTTAACTCACTTAAATAGTATATGCGTGTTCTTATTGGAAAATCTCTTTGAATAAAGCAAATATTTTTTCCACAAAATTAGATGCCAATCTGTTGAAGATATTATCGATCTCCAAAAACTTCTAACTTTCCCTCTGAATCCTCAAGAAATCCAACTCTTACATTAATTTAAGATCGTTAAAAAAAATATTAATGAGAACAATTATTAATATTTAAATTAATGTTATTAAATAGATAACTCAGTATAACAATAATTATATATCAAATAATTTAGCAAAAATTAATATATATATATCCTTAATCAGATAATAGGTAAATTGGAAGTTGGCATACTCTAATTACGATGATTTCGTTTCTAATTTGGAGAATGATCTTCTAAAACTGGTAGTTGACCTAATCTCTTCTAATATAAATAGGGAGTTTCCTCTTGTGATAATTTTCTATATCTTTATTTAATTTATTTATAAATTGGAACTTCCTTCTAATATTCAAGTAATATTTTTGCAATCACATTCCTATCAGAATAATTATGTGCTTTCTTATTTTTACCTGCATAATTTACTGAATACTATTATTCTTTAATTAATATATAAATACTTAAAAGCATTTCCTATTCTGCCAAATATTAAGAAATTCTTGTAGGATTAGGTGAAGATTAATGAGAACCTGCTCCAATAGTTGTTAATCTATTTCTTTATATAGTTTCCTAAGTGTCATTATTTTAATGAGTCTCAGTTTTGTATTTAGGATTATTGTAATTAGCTTTAGGTAACATATTTGCAATAGAAATTTAATTTTTAGGGAATATGATAGTATTTAACAACTTGCTTTAATCATCAATTGTATATGTTTTAAATTTATTAAAATAAGGGAGTTCTGTTATAGCATAAGATGTTGGTCTTAAATTTGTTTATACTTATAACATCATTCGAATAACATTCTATAAATCTTAAGAATATTAAGATGGAAGTTTTGGATATAAGCCTATATATATTCTTTAAATTACCTCTAATAACTTTCTTGTAGAGTCCTTCCATATCTTCAGCTCTAAATGGAGGTTTTAGAGCAGCCATCTCATATGTTACACATCCTAATGACCAGATATCTGATTTCTGATCATAAGGTTAATCTTTCCATACTTCAGGACTTGCATAATATGGTGTTCCTGTTTGTGTATAAAGTAATCCCTTTTTAGCTACCTTTGAAACATTCATATCTCCCAATTTGACATCTCCATTTGATTATAAAAAAACATTTGCACTTTTTAAGTCTCTATGAAATATTTTCAAATCATGTAATGCTTTTAAACCACTGGCAATTTAAAATGTAATTTTTAAAATATCATTTTCACTCATAGTTGTATTAGTTTTGGCACATTTCTAAATTTATTAAAACAAATCTCCATTATCTGCAAGTTCCATAACAATACTGTTTTATTATTATCAAATTTTATTACCATAATGAATTACTATTAACATCAATGAAAGCTTCCTTATAGCTAATTATATATGGATTTTTAATGGATGCTAATATTCTAACTTCATTTAAAGCATTCTATTTCTCTTTATCACTCAAATTTGTTAGATTCACCTTTTTTAAGGCATAATCTGAATTGTCTTCTTATCTTTTCACCTTATAGACAACTGAATATGCTCCCTCACCTATCATATAAGCAAACAAAACCTAATTTTGACATAATCTTGAAATCTTTAAGTGACATTATATAATAATATAATAATATATATATATATATTATATTAATCATTATGCTTTCTTTCCACTTTTTCCTTTTTATGCACTTACTTTCTTAGTTGAATTCTTAACTGCACTCTTTTTTACTGATTTTTAAGTGCTTTTTTATGTACTCTTTTGAGTAGATTTTTTTGCAGAATCCTTCTTTGCAGATGCAACTGGAGTTTTTGGTGGTGCTGTTGTTGCAACATCAACTTTTGCAGGTGATGCTGCCTTAACTTATTTCTTAATATTTTTAGTAGCTGATCCACTCTCTAATAAATTAGTTATCATTGAATTTACTTTTTCCTGATTTACTTTAACTTCTACTTTTTCCTCCTTTTGCCATTTTATTATTTATTATCTCTTTGAATTTGTGTTCTGCTAAATATCAAATTTAGAATTATAAATTAATTTAATTGGCTATTTCATCAAAATTATGAATATTAAAAATCCAATCACATATATTACATTCTCATTTATTCAAACTATTACATTATTAATCATTGTTTCAAAGATTATCAAGTTTTTCAATAAAAAAATGTCTAACAAATTTTCAACCAGTGATTATCAATATTTTTGATTAATAACTCTTATACATTTATCTACTGCCAATTAGTATTCTTGTATAGATAAATTTATATTTGAAATTTTCTATTTAGGTTTAATCTATTTATTTGAAAGATCTCAAAACACTAAGAAGATTATAGTTGATTTTTATTAAAATTATTCTTTATTATGGGCTCATAATGTTGTAATGGACAAAGCAAATCTCTGAATTATGAGATAGTCAATGACAGTATCAAAAACAGTTCTTTGTTTAAACAATCAATACATAGTCTTCCATTCACTAATCAAATGCCATGCAATAACGATGAAATATTAGAGTTGAAAAAAGAGAATGAAATGGGTCTTCCTCCAATTAGTGAAAATATTAGTCAAGTTAATGAACTTGAGAAAGAGAAACTATAATAGGATTTATCTTAAGTAACTGTTGCTCAAGATCCCAAATCAACTAATAATATAGTTAATACATCAGATCAATAAATTAAAGAAGGCTATAATAATAGGTCTTAATCTACTCCTTTTAAGAGAAAGACACTCACTTCACTTGGTACAGTTAAATTGGGAGCAGATGTGTTTGTAAGTTTAAAATAGGGCAGTATTGGAAAATTTTACTCAACTGGATCAACATTAGGAGCTGGTGCTTATGGTAAAGTATGGAAAGTTACTCATAAAACAACTGGTATAAACTCAAAATCATTTATTAAATAGGATTAATAAGAGCTATGAAATAAATCAAAAAGTCTTCTCTAATTCAAGAAGAATAATAAAGGTTGTTTGCTGAAATGAATATACTCAAGAACTTAGATCATCCTCATATAGTGAAACTGTATGAATTGTATTAAGATGCACAGAATTACTATTTAGTTACTGAGTATTTGAGTGGAGGCGAACTCTTTGAGAGAATCAAAGCTATGACTATCTTTAATGAAAAGAAAGCAGCTGAATACATGAGACAAATTCTCTCTGCTGTCATGTATTGTCATGAATAGAAAATTGTACATAGAGATTTAAAACCTGANTTATCATTGAATTTACTTTTTCCTGATTTACTTTAACTTCTACTTTTTCCTCCTTTTGCCATTTTATTATTTATTATCTCTTTGAATTTGTGTTCTGCTAAATATCAAATTTAGAATTATAAATTAATTTAATTGGCTATTTCATCAAAATTATGAATATTAAAAATCCAATCACATATATTACATTCTCATTTATTCAAACTATTACATTATTAATCATTGTTTCAAAGATTATCAAGTTTTTCAATAAAAAAATGTCTAACAAATTTTCAACCAGTGATTATCAATATTTTTGATTAATAACTCTTATACATTTATCTACTGCCAATTAGTATTCTTGTATAGATAAATTTATATTTGAAATTTTCTATTTAGGTTTAATCTATTTATTTGAAAGATCTCAAAACACTAAGAAGATTATAGTTGATTTTTATTAAAATTATTCTTTATTATGGGCTCATAATGTTGTAATGGACAAAGCAAATCTCTGAATTATGAGATAGTCAATGACAGTATCAAAAACAGTTCTTTGTTTAAACAATCAATACATAGTCTTCCATTCACTAATCAAATGCCATGCAATAACGATGAAATATTAGAGTTGAAAAAAGAGAATGAAATGGGTCTTCCTCCAATTAGTGAAAATATTAGTCAAGTTAATGAACTTGAGAAAGAGAAACTATAATAGGATTTATCTTAAGTAACTGTTGCTCAAGATCCCAAATCAACTAATAATATAGTTAATACATCAGATCAATAAATTAAAGAAGGCTATAATAATAGGTCTTAATCTACTCCTTTTAAGAGAAAGACACTCACTTCACTTGGTACAGTTAAATTGGGAGCAGATGTGTTTGTAAGTTTAAAATAGGGCAGTATTGGAAAATTTTACTCAACTGGATCAACATTAGGAGCTGGTGCTTATGGTAAAGTATGGAAAGTTACTCATAAAACAACTGGTATAAACTCAAAATCATTTATTAAATAGGATTAATAAGAGCTATGAAATAAATCAAAAAGTCTTCTCTAATTCAAGAAGAATAATAAAGGTTGTTTGCTGAAATGAATATACTCAAGAACTTAGATCATCCTCATATAGTGAAACTGTATGAATTGTATTAAGATGCACAGAATTACTATTTAGTTACTGAGTATTTGAGTGGAGGCGAACTCTTTGAGAGAATCAAAGCTATGACTATCTTTAATGAAAAGAAAGCAGCTGAATACATGAGACAAATTCTCTCTGCTGTCATGTATTGTCATGAATAGAAAATTGTACATAGAGATTTAAAACCTGAAAATATCTTGTTTGTTAATGATTCCTCAACTTCAACTTTGAAAATTATCGATTTTGGAACTTCAAGAAAATATGATCCTTCTAAAAAGATGACTAAAAAACTAGGAACAGTAAAAATTTATTTGATATAATTACTTTTTTTTAGCCTTATTACATTGCCCCAGAAGTATTAAAACAAGATTATAATGAAAAATGTGATATTTGGTCATGTGGTGTTATATTATATATTTTGTTATGTGGATATCCTCCATTTATTGGAAAAACAGAAAAGGAAATAATGAAAAAGGTAGGAGAAGGTAAATTTGAATTTGATGGTAATGTCTTAATTTCTTATTATAAGTGCAGCTGACGATTGGAATTAAATATCGAAAGAAGCCAAGAATCTAATTAATAGAATGTTGCATGTAAATCCTAATTTCAGAATATCAGCCAAATAGGCTTTGAGTGATGCCTGGATTGTAAAGCATTGCTCATAAACTACTACAAACCTTAATGTCAATTTAAGAGTTCTTTAGAATCTCTAAAAATTTTAAGTATTCTTTATTATTTATTAGGCTAAATCCATTTTTTCTTAGGCTGTTTTATCATATATTGCTTGTTAAATGACAAATTAATTAGAACAAGATGAATTACTTAAAACATTCCAAAGTCTCGATAAGAATAATGATGGAATATTATCAAGGGAAGAATTAATAGAAGGATACAATACAATCTACTAAGATAAGGAGAAAGCAGAATAAGAAGTTATTAAAATTTTGTAATTGATAGATTTGAATCAAAGTGGTTAAGTAGATTTTTCAGGTTTATAAGATTTATTTATATATCTAGAATTCTTGATGGCAGCTATGAATTAAGAGAAGTTGGTATCTTTATAGAAGGTCAAAGCAGCATTTAAAGTATTTGATGCAAATGATGATGGCAAGATCTCTAAATAAGAATTAGAATAAATGATTGGAACTTTAGATTAAGAATTATGGGAATAAATTCTTGAGGAATGCAATGCTCAAGAGTTCATTACAGAAAAAGAATTTATTAATATCTTACTTCATTAAAAAATTTGATATTTTATTAATCATGATTTTTCTTATTCCTAAAAAAATAATTTTTACTCTCTTCAATATCATACTTTTTATTTTTATACTCTATCCAGTATTATAATATTAAAAAGAATATAAAAATTTTATGAATATGATATAAAATCTAAATCATTATTTTTATAACAGAGAAAACAAAATCTAGTATCAAAACAGAATAAAAAGATGATAATTTAAAATTTAATTTCTAATGAGAATTTCAGATTAATTACTTTTTCTTAAAAATAATAATATAATCATTGAATATATATAATTGTAAATTAATTAAAAAATTATTTATATTACATTAATTAAATATTATTTTGGAATTAGAGAATTCTAGCAGCTAATTTTTAACAAAATGAAGTATTTTCACTCTAATATTAATGTAAGAAATCACAATTCAGCAATAAACAGAAATCGTAAGATTAAATGACACTGTTATAAGTTCTAAAAGTCTTAGAGCAAAAAAGGTAGTGGATTTAGCATTCAAAAATATAAATTATTCAGTACTTGGTATTAAAGGATGTAATAACTTTGTTTTAATTTAAAGAATAAAGATAAATATTAAAAAATTTGGATGGCTTTTGTAAAGGAGGAGAAGTTACTGCAATATTAGGAGCATCTGGGGCTGGAAAAACTTCACTCTTAAACATTCTTTCTGCAAGAATTTCTAATACTAAAACTGTTAAATTGACTGGAAAAGTATTAGTTAACAATATAGAATACAATTCTGAAACATTTTCTAATTTTGCTGCTTATGTTATGCAGAATGATGTTTTATTTGAGACATTGTCTCCAAGAGAAGCTTTTGAATTTGTAGCAAATTTAAAATACACTGATCCAGAACTAAAGATAAGTAGAGTTGAAGATACTATAAAAACTATGAAATTAGAAAGATGTTAGAATGCAATTATAGGAGGACCAAATCTTAAAGGAATTTCAGGAGGAGAAAAGAAGAGAACTTCAATTGGATTTGAACTTGTTACTAATCCAAGTTGTATTCTACTTGATGAACCTACTTCTGGATTAGACTCATTCACAGCATTCCAAATTATGTAATTTAAATTTATTATTTTAGACATGAATTGACTCTTTTAGCTCATGAATAGGATAGAACAATAGTATTTACAATACATTAACCATCATCTGATATTTATTTACTTTTTGATAGAATTATGTTACTTGTTTAAGGAAAATTTATATACTAAGGACCAAGATCAAATTTAATTAATTATTTTAAAGGAATAGGATTTAGTTGTCCAGATCATAGTAATCCTTTAGATTACATGATTAGTATAATGCATTAAGAGAGTCAAATTAATGTGGATAATTATATTACATATTTTAAGGAATATGATAATTAATGGGCTCCAAAAGTACAAAAAGAAATAGAATCATCTTCAAAATCTGAAATATAATTCAAAAAAGTAGAAACTTCAACATTATATTAAATAAATCTTATAGCAAAAAGAGCACTTAAATCTTATTTTCGAGATAAATTATTAATTAGATAGAGATTTGGAATGGCATTATTTATGGGACTTCTAATAGGTGGATCATATTATGGAATTGGATCTTCTTAGGGAAATTATATGGATTATTCAAGTATGGCAGGTTTATTGTTTTTCTTGTGTATGAATATGACTTTTAGTTCCTTATTTCCTGTAGTATTATAGTTTGCTACTGAAAGAGATGTTTTCTTAAGAGAAGAGAACTCAAAACTTTATACAACATTTTCTTATTTTATGGGAAAATCATTTGTAGAAATACCATTTTGTCTAATCACTCCAATAATTTAAGAACTAATATTATATTGGATGGTGGGTTTAAATCATATGAATAGTGGAATTGTAATTACCCATATATTTATTGCAGTTTTGACATGTTTGAATGGCAACAGTATTGGTTTAATGGCAGGGTGTGCTTTTAATGATATCAAAGCTGCAACTGGATTTGTACCATTGGCTTTATTGCCATTATTTGCTTTTTCTGGTTTTTATGCTAATCCAAAATAATTTTATGATTGGATTGGATGGATTCAATATGTAAGTCCAATCAAGTATTCTTTCGAAGCCATAGCCAGAAATGAATTTCAAAGTAGATCCTATGATTTCGGTGATCCAAATGATAACTTAGGATTTAATGTTGGTTAATGGGAATCAGTAGGAATTTTAATTGCTTTTTTCCTTGTAATAAGAACATTTGCATTCATGTTTTTGCATTCTTTAAGATCCAAACAATAATGATTTTTATGTTTATTACTCAATTAAAATACAATTTGTCTTAATTTTAATTATTGATAATTATTTTATAATATAAAATTGAAATTAATTCTTCAAAATAGTGTTTTAACAAAATTAAGGTAATTTGATATTGTTTTCTAAATCAATAAATATTAATATATTTAAAACAGGGGAAAACTGAAAAATTTAGAAGTTTAATTAACAAATGCCCATCACTAATTTAAAAGAATTTTTTTTAATTTACTATGCTTTCTTATGGAAATAGTGTCACTCTTTAAATATGCCATTTCAAGACTCTATTAAATTGTAAAATTTATTAATAACAGAAATATCTTGATAATTCAATTCTATTTGGAATTAAAAAATTAGCCTTTACGGTTAAGTTTAAAAAATATTATGCATAGAAGGCTAATTTTGGCATTCTTCTTTTACATCCAGAAGATCAAAGGAATGAGAAAGGAAGAATTTCAATTTTATTTAGATATAAATCTCATGATCTGAAGGCTTAAGTAGAAGATAATGTAGAAAGAATCAAAGAGATTTATTAAGATTCATTTGAAAAAATGAAGAAACAATTAGAAAAAATTAAAAGCTTGAATATGTATATAGAACCTACTGAAATTAAAAACAATTTCTCAATTAAGGATCAAATTGAAACATAGAATAATTAATAATAAAAAATAATCAACATAAAAAAAATGATGTTAAAGAAGTAAAACAAGCAAAAAATAAAGCAGTAGTATTAGTCAGGTAAAAGAAAGCAGTTGCAAGAAATTATGAAAAATAAATAATAAATTTAAAAGCATAATTAAATATAATTGAATCATAATTACGATTAACTTATCAATTAAAACCATACTTTTACTACATAATTATAGAAGCTGCTAATTCTATATTACCATTTGTTTAATCTAATACAACTATTGCTTCGGCTCTAGTAACCCCAAGATTAATAATTGCTTAAATTGAGGATTCTGGATATCTAGAATTAGTTTTATTGGCATTAGGTTATTATTATTATTATTATTATTATGGTTATTATTATGGTTATTATTGTGGTTATTATTATTATTATTATGGCTAATTTGAGTTTTTGATAGGTTATTCTTCTTATATTTATGAGTCACTATTTTATCTTTTCAATATCTCCTATTCTTATTAAATACTTATTCTTTTATTTATTTAACCTTCTGGAAGAAATGGTACACTCAATTTTTCATTTGGAAATATTAAGCAATTATCCTTTAAATTGATATTACACTAATATTTATGTATACAATATTACTTAATATCTTTTGAGCATATCTAATCCAAACAAGAAATCAATACCATCTCCATCTAAAATAGTCAAAGAACATGGTAAAAACTAATGAATAGAAAAATATTAAATTACTTGATCTAGTATCTACATTTCAACTACATGAATTCTTCCAATAATCTTTTATGTTCCTACTCCTTAAGCAATACCTTAAAAACGAGTATCAACCAATCTCATTATTCCACATCTCTCTGCACAAGCTTTGGACATAATTGTACTTTATGCCCCACTATCAACAAAGGCCTATACTGGATGACGATTAATTGACAATTCAATATATAACATAGTAACAGTTCCAAAACTTTCTGGAATGTATTCTTCAGCATATTCTCGATTTTCTTCAATATTTTTTTTGTTAATCATCTCTTCAATTAGTTTCTAATTTTCAGGATTTAGAGGATCCTATTCCAATTATTACATCTTTCTTATATATTCTTGTTATTCTTAGAATTTTTTTTATTACTAAATGAATAAAAAATAATACTTAATTTTAAATATATTCCATGACACCTGCTAATTTCTTTTTTTCTATTGATTCTGCTAGTTTAGGATCTTTGATTCTGATGGCTTCAATTAAATGAGGATTTTATTGGAAATGCTTTATAAATTTTATGGCTTCTAATTCTAATGGAGTTCTTTGCTATTTAGGTTTTCTTTCAATAAGAACAAGATCATCATTTTGCATATTATATTTTGAGAGAGTATCATTATCATTCATTAATCTTCCTCCATAAATCAATTATTATCGAGCCACAGCAATTTAGAACTTAGATTTAAGAAAAAAAAGGTTACTTCAACTTCTATTAATGCTTTTAAGTCTAATACAGTAAGTGTTTATTCAACTTCTAACATTGATATTTTATCTTTTACAGGATCTGTGACTTGTAATCTGAATGACATTCCTAATTTATATTCTTAATTAATTTAATTATTTTTTTTAAACTAAATTATCCTAATCTCTTTAGTATAAACATTAAATAAACTAACCTATAAGTAAATTAATATGTTATTTTTAATTATTATTTGAAATTCTTACTTTTTTTTTTCAATATTTTTAGTTAAAATCTTTATAAAAATATATAATTACTTGTTTTAACCTTTTATTAATATGAACTTAACAGAGTATATTATATTATTAACTAATTTGTAATAATTTAAATGAGATTCAAATTAAATTGAAAATTATTTGATAGAAAATAATATTCATTTGAAATACACCATTATTACAATTAAAATTTCCTAAATTTACTTAATAAAATTTAATAATAGTATGTATAATTACATAGTATTTGTAATAATAATTATAATGTAATTTCTCTAAATAATATTAGGTTAAGTATTTATACTAATAGTGTGTATCATGATATAATTTAAATAGTTTTTTAAATTCTTAAATTTATATCACATTTAATATTAAATCCATGAATAAACAATTTAAGGTAGCCTTAATAGGAGATTCTAGGAGTGGAAAGTCATCACTTATAAGATGTTTAAAGGGTGAAGAGTTTCTATATGAAACATAAGAAACTATAGGAATTGATTTTTATCAAAGAATTCTTGATATAAAAAATATCAACTATACATTTAAACTCTATGATACTAGTGGTTGTGAAGCCTATAGACAAATTTTAAATAGAATTTTAAGTTAAATTGATGCAGCTATTATCTGCTTTGATGCTTCATAAGATAAATATTAAGAACAAATAACAAATTGGTGTCATTTATTAGAAAATGAATTAAGAACAATACCAATTTTTATTTTGGGGAATAAAATAGATATTTAAGATTTGAGTATGACTTAAGATATATCATCTAAATATCCAGTGTTTTTTGTATCTGCTAAGACAGGAGAAAATGTTCAGAAATGTTTTAATAAAATATTTATGTCACTGACTCCTTAGAAGCATCTTATGATAAAATAAAAGGCAAAAAATAGATAGAGTATGTGGGGTTTACTTTGTTCTTGTTGCAAAGGAGAATGAGAAGAATTTTAAAGGACATATAATGTTTTATAGTTGTGTATATGTTTAATAATTATTTATTTGTTTCAAAATATTACTCTTATTGTAATGTAGGATATATTAAATAGCAAAATTTAGTTGAAAATAATGTTTACATTGGAAATTTAGTTATGGATCAATGATATATTTTAATTTATTTTTATAATAAGAAATATTATACATTTATACATATGAATTTAAGAAAAGGATTTAAAGAAAGATCAATAAAGGAAGATGATAAATCATTATTTTGAGAAAATTCGAAAAATATACTAATATTTTTTGATGAGAATATATGATTTTTAAGACAGAAATTGAATGTAATAATGTTGCTATTGAAATTTTTAATAATTTATAGAATTAAATAGAGTATTTTAATATTTTATAATGTAGATTGGTGTAGAATACTTTGAATCAAATAAAAGTAATAGGTTTTTGATTAAAAAAAATAAAACCTAGTAATTAATAATGAAAAGAAATATTAATTAATGCATGAATGTTGTTTATTAAGAATTGAAACATGAAACTGCTCTTAAGAAGACATCTCATATTGAAAATTACAATAAAAATCCCTCCATTTTTTTCTTCTTAAAAATTAATGATTGTTCAGATATCTTAGAAATAATAAGAAGAAATACAAATTAAACTTAAATATATATAAAAAAACAAGATTAAAAATTGTAAGTTAATCAATTATTAGAATATTATGGTTATGAGTCTTAAAGAATTACAAAAATAAACAATTAGTGATCTATCTAATTTTATTATCATAAAGCTTTTCAAGAGTAAGAAGATTAAGTGTAATAACTCTTATAAAAAAGGAATCTGTTAAATTAAAAGGATAAATAGAATGAAATTTCAATACTAATTAGTATTTATTATTATAATTATTATTATGTCTATTTTATTTACAACAGAAGAATTGAAATAAATTGAACCACATCCTTATGAATACGTATAAACAAAAACAAAATATCTAGAACAAATGAGTTCCTTTAATTACACTAAAACTACTTAACTTCCTTTCATTTCAGTTGCTAAAGCTTAACACAGACAATTAATAGATAAAGTCAAATATTATTAATATGAAGAAAAGAAATAATTACCTACACATCAATTTAATACAATTTTTGAAGATTAATCTCAGCCACCAATTAATACTGAAGATGTCAGATAACAATATTATAAAGAATTTATACTCTAACCAAAGGAAGAAGAAATATCAAAGAAAGATAAAGAGAAGAATAGATATTTGCATATATGTGGAGTCATTAATGCATAAAATTAAATAGATAAAAAAGAATACAAAAATCATATAAAAGAATTGAAATAATTATAAAGAGAGGTAGAGTAAATTCAATAATAAACTAAAAAACCTTATTATCCTACAAAGGAAATGTGTCGTAATACTAATTTGATCAATAAATTGGCAACTCCAATGTTGAATATGTATAATGTTTATTTCAAAGAAATCTTTGATGCATTAATTGATGATATACTTCTAGAAGAGGTATAAATAAAATTCAATATTTTAGGTTCAATTTTTGAATGAATAGTAAGATAAAACATTGAATGAAAATGTACAACCTGAAATCCCAGAATTTGATAATGAAGACAATTAGGAGTAACTTAATGTTGATGTAAAAGACCTCTTATTAGAACTTGGCAATATAATGGATGAATATTGATTAATTAATAATTATATAAGACAACCGTTAAAACATAATGAATTAATTTCCCAATTACTTATAATGTTAAACTAAAAGAGTAGTCCCAACTTATTAGTAATAATGCTATAGTAAGTCTCCTTAAGGAAGAAAATGTGTAGTTGTTAATTAACAATTCAGTCCAAATGAATAAAAATATATGAAATAATTCAAGTGTATAGATCAATATAAGTACTAATAACCAAAAGCAATTATATATCCACAGAAAAGAATGTCACCACCTAATAAATCACCTTTAATAGCTACAAAATTAAGGATTTAAGACAAAGAAAATAATAATCATTATTATAATGCAAACATAATATTTCAACCATGCAAAACACCTAGGAATCCTTAAAATTAATAATTGTTTTCTTAATAGAATTCTCCTAATATTAAATAACCTACTCCCTAATTTGAAAATCGTTATGATTATGAAGACAGAAATCAAGAATTTAGATTATCAACTTCTGAAGTCAATTTTAGATTTGTGGATTCAGAAAAGCATACATCTGATGAATAGGAACTTAAAAATATAGCAAATTAATTTAATAAAATTGAAATTGGTAAAAAAGAACCAGAAATGTCTCCAAAATCAATAAAATCAGATGAATTCTTAGTATAGATGGATTCTGTAAAAAAATCTGATTAATTGAATAAATCTCATACAAAGAATATTGGTATTTAAGCCTTTGAAAGTATTTAATTTGAGAAACCTGAGGAATAGTTAGGTAGAATATTTGGATCTTTGAAAAAAGTTAAGATCATAAAAAAGAAATAAACTTAACCTACTCTATAGACATAAGTAACTCAAAGAACTATGGAAGATGATAGTATGATGATGAAAATTGATACATAATAGGATTAATAAGCAAAAACTATAAGTGGATTATCAAATATAGATTTTTAGAGTGAAAAGTTATAAACTGAATTTACTGATCTTGTATTAATATGTTAATTATAAAGGATTCACATAGAACTAGAAATGCATAAAATGATGAAACTGATTAATTTACAAATTTTAGATAAAACATTTCAACTCCAAAATAATTAACATAAAATAATAATATTAGTAAATTTATGTAATTATTCTAGGTTTTCTGATGTATAAAAAATAATTTGAGAAAAAGTAATGAATTTTTGTTTTATATTTAGTTAATATAAAAGAACTCTATATAAATTAAAATATACATAATAATAAATTAAATTCAATTGAAGAATCTCTGTTATTATTTTATTCTTTCCTTGATATAATGTGAATTAGGTAGATCAAATCTAACTTTACGTTTTTCTTATTATTAGGTTCGAAATGAATCATTGTTTTTTTGTTATTATTTTAATACACTTCTTGGAGTCACACTCTTTTGATCATCTGACAAATCAGCTGTATGTGATCTATTTTTTAATTACTGTTAATCTGTGATTACAGATAATGATTATTTATTTAGATGAGGTTCTATACTAATTTAAGTGATTGGATGTGATTATTTAGATGGAGAACTTTCTCTAGAAATGGATGGTTATTGAATGAAAAATGGAGCAGATTATGTTGCAATATTAGATAATTCTGCTCCAGTAGTTGTTGGTGTTTTCATAGTTATTGTTGGATCTTTAAAGGATTAAATTTAATCTAAAGTTTATTTATTTTCTAAAGTATTCTTAAGAGTTTAAAATTGTGGAGAATCTATTTTAATTTCTTTTTAACTTTATGTTTAATCAATAAATTCTTAAAAGTTGAAGACAAGAACTTCTTAACTAAAGTAGGTTAAGCTTCGATTAAATTTTAAATTTCTAATTTTAGGTTTTCTTATTTTCTTTTATTGACTACTTTCTGTAGGAATATTGCATTAATCAGACATCAAATACCTTTCAGTTGAATTAGGAGATCTATTTGATGCTTTTAGATTAGTTGAAAATTTAGTTTTATTTTATGAATCACTTGAATTAGATTGAGCAGGAGATCCAGTTTTACTTTTATTATTTGAAAATCTATTTGATCTTTTCTATATAGTTTAAACTGTTTTACCATCTAATCTTAACTTATTCTTCTACGAATCTCTCTTGCTTATTCTTCTAGTAAAATAGTATTTTAACTTCCACATTGACATGCTAATCTATTTTATTAACACACGCATCTGCAATTTTTTAACTAACAAGTACCCATTTTTATTGATATAATTATTACATTTATAATCAATTTTTGTAAATTTCTTCTAAGAATTTAAATGTCTTGATACAATCTGATTTCTACTCTTTACCTGGTTTTACACACATAATTAGGATTCCCTTATCTTTCTTGTCTCTCTTGAAACCTTCCAACCCTCTACAAGCTATCATAATTTATTCTCCTTAAGCAATCAATTAATAATGTTTTACTCCTATTAGTATACTTTTAATAGTTTATTTTATATCATCATTCAATTAAAGATTGATAGTTTTCTCTCCTGATTCAGTTTGCAAGGATATTTTGAAGATTTTAGGCATAAATCGTTTGATTAGTTCTTGGAATAATTTCTTTTTGCCACTTTACTTTTATCCTACAATCATTATTTGCTATGATTATGGAATATTATTTGAATTATCTAAGACAGCTTATTTTAAGTAATAATATCTTAGTGAATGAATGGTACCATTATCATTTAATTTTCTAACTTCAATTTTATTTGGAGTTATCAATTTAATATCATCATTAAATCTGTTTGTTACTGGGAAATATAAATATGGCTGTTAATACAATATTTCTTATGTAGAAAATGTAGTTATTTTATCTTCTATTGGTTTTGTTTATTATTATTAACATATGAAGCTTTTTAAGCTATTCAGATATTCTCTGGCTGCTTTTGGTGACATAGCCTATCTTAAAGAAGGAGATTAATATTATGAGATAGTTGATTGATCTTAAGCTCTATTTTATTTATTAAGAGGTGTTTATGTTACTCTTTATCCATATAGCTAAGTTTAGCTGTTACTATAAATCATAATAATTTTAGTATAGATAATAATTATTATTGTATATATTATTAAATTTGTATTAATGGTAAAATCAAATACATATTATATAATATATAAATAAACTTAAATTCAATAGTATTATAGATAATCTTAATAAATGATATTATAATATTGTAGAATCGATTAATTGAATTTCTATTTTAATTTTAGACAATTGTTATTGATTTAAAAAATACAATATTTTGACTTATAAATATAGATCTATATAATTATAATTTAACAGAAAAAAAATAAATATATTTTATGAATAATTCAAGATCAACAGTCAAAAAAGGTACAAACAACCTACCAATTTAAACAGGAGACTTAGAAGAATATATGTAATAATTGTATTTTTATTATTAGATAAATATTATATGATCATTAAAAGAGTTGTGAGAAAGCAGGAAAATATTTGGAGGCAGATTAAGCAAAAAAAAGATTAGGGGAATTGAAAAAAGATTTGGATTAAAAAAATAAGATTGAAGTAAAAGATAGACATATCAATGAAAAATAAGAAATTGAGAATGCTCATTTTGAAGAATTCAATCAATTTAACGAATTTTGGGATTAGAAAATGTCTGAATTTGATCAAGAAGCTTAAAGAGTTAAAGAATAAGTTCTATAAAGACATGATGAAGAATTGAAATAATTTACAGATGAATTAGAAAACTAAATTCCTGTTAAACCAAAAGATTCAGCAGAATTATTAAGTTTAAGAAAAACTGAAGAATCTTTAGCAAAATAAGAAAAGTATATAAATATAATATTTAGTTATTAAGAGGCTCATATAACTTAATAAAGAATATTATCAATGGAAAGAGATGAATATGAAAGATGGAGTCAGTCAAGATCATGTAAGATCAAAAATCTTATTGTTCAACTTAAACAAAAATAAAATACTGAACTAAATGCTTTACAATAAAGAATTGTTTCAGGATAAGAAGAATAAAGAAAGATTAGATCTTAAGAATTAGAGAAGTATTATAAGATATAAAAAATAGATTATTATAAAAATATTAGAATGTAAGAAAAGAATTGAGCAGTTAATAAAATTAAGAAATTACAAGACTTGATAAAACAATGAAGAATTAATCAATTATGTAATAATCAAGAATGAATTAATCTAAAATGTAAGGTTCCACAATGAGAAAAGGAGATGAAGAAAACTACTATATTAAATGATCAATATCAAATACTTTATTATTATGAAAATAAATTTATTCAATCCCAAGACTAAGCATACTTACTTTAGTAGATCCACTAGGGCCACTTCTATGATATCACTCAAGAAAGTAGATGAATCTACTTTAGGAACTGTTGGGAACTGGGCATAGACTACTTTACCTTAGGTAAAAAAGAAAGAAAATAAAATGCAATCCATTTATCAAGAAGATTATAATTTTCTTAGGGATCATGATAAACTATTTAAAATAAATGATGATGACAATTCTCCATATAATAATAGAAAGTAGTAATCTCTAAAAATATTGTCTCAAATCGATTTAAATGATATAAATGATTTAGAAGAGAGATTCACATTTGTATTAAAGTATTCAATTTATTATTTTTATTTAAGATATTTAAGACAATCTAAAATTGGTAATTTATACAATGTCGCAGTTTTCACATATGCATACATATTAGAAAAATAGTTTTAATATGAAAAAGCTATCTTAATTTGGTAAAAATATTTAGTATTTTGCAACTCAAATCGAGTTTATCGTTACAAAATTATTGCTTATAAACATCTTGTAGAACTTTCACTTCTGATTCATAACTTTAGGAAGGCTTTAAATTATTCTAAGAAACTCATCAAATATACATTATTATTTAATGAATCTAATTATGAATTAAATGCTTATGATTAAATAGGCAAGATATTTTATTACACTAAAGAGTAATAATTAGCTAAGGCTTTTCATGAAAAATTTATGGATGGAGAACCAATGCCAATTGAAAATAAAGTTCGATAAGCTGTTGTTAGGATGATTGAATACAAAATTCGATAAAAATAATCTAGTGGTTAAATTGATACTGATAGTGAAGATGATTTTGAATTAGAAAAATTAGCTGAACCTAAAAATTTAGAATTTCATCCTATTAGATTTAAAGATGCACTTCTTAAATACAAACACTTATGGGGACATGTATAAAAATAAAGTGAACCTTTAGGACCTTTGAATGTATTGACTTTTGATAAAAGACTATTTTAAAGAGAATATTTCACTTAATTAAGTAATAACAATACAATTAAAAGTTTTATACTAAATAGCAATATCTCAATAAAAAAGAATAATTTGTAAAAAGTTATTGATAAATTAATAAATGATATCTAAAATTTTTGATAATTATATTATATAAATTTATATGCATCTTTTAAAAAAAAACAATAATCTTATTTATAATATCAAATAATACTTCATATTTAAAATTCATAAATATGATAACAGATTTAAACCAAATATGATCATATTTATAAAGACGATATTTTAAATATAAATTATCGATCTAAGAGAAAAATCTATTATTAAGATTTTCTATTTTTAATGTAAAGTTATCAAATAAAGTTTTTGTATTAGCTTATTTATACAAATTCTTTATTTTGCCTTTTGAAAATCTTTTACAAACTTTTTTATTAATTATAATGATTTAATTACAATTAATATATATTAATTTGATCTAATAGTGATTCAAAATATTATGAATAGGACTATTTAATAAAAGTAGAATCATACTCTCCTAAGAGCTTAGAGGAAAAAATAACACAAAATATTTAATTAATTAATACAGTTATGGGTATGTAAAAAAAAATTGCGTAAGAAGAAATGATATAATATTTTATTACTTAGTATTTACAATATTTGATCCATTGTTTGTCATAATAAAAGTATTTTTGATAAATTTGATTAATTGACATTTATATATATATATAATCAAGTTTTCTTATATTTAAAAAAAAAATCTTAATCTGGAGTGTCATTCAAATCCAAAATTTATTTTCCCTTTATTATTTATATTTTGGAATAAATGTAGAGAGAGAAGCGATGTTCAACAATTAGACAATATGGTTTTAATGCCAATAGAGATTACATGATTTAAACTGGTCTGAAAAGGATTTAATACAATATCAATCGTAAATAGAAAAAGAAAAATAAGTAAAAGGATAAATAGGGTAAAAATCAGAAGCTATCTCAATTTACTTAAGAGGAAGATGACAGAATTCTGAGATTGGTTCAAGAATTTGGACCTAAATTTGTAAAAATAGCTCTATATTTTCCTAATAAATCATATTGTATGGTAAAAAACAGGTATTATAAACATTTAAGAGACAAATACAAAGATCTGTAAAATTAAGATTTATATTTTAGAGGCTGTGATATAAGAATTGAATAAGAAACTATGTCTTATAAACCTAATGAGAAACTAGATGAATTGAATTAACTAATCCATTCTATAAATCTATCTCCAGAAATCTTTTAATTAACTTAAAACTTCATTTAACACCTCTAGAAGTGTCTAACTTGAATCTAAGTTTACATATTAATATTCAAAATATCTATAAAATTTCGTACTGAATATATTATATAAAATAAGTAAATAAACTCCTTTTGATTAAACAATTTGTTTTAATTAAAATAAATTAAGTAATCAATAAGGATATCATTTCGGTAATAATGGTATTGGTTCATTGATGTCTTCGTCTTTGCTTTCTAAAAAGGCAGGGGATTTAGAGATTTATGAAACATTCATTTACCCAATTTATTTGTCAAAGAAAGTTAGAGTTTGTTTATCCAATAATTGAATGATTTTTTCATCGAAAAGATTCTTATCTTTAGTATTAATCATTTTGTGATATGATTCCAAATATGTATAGTATTTGTTATTGTGCTAGGAAATTTAATTAATATGTTTAATAAAATCAATATTATTAATTTTTAAATTATTATTTTCTAAGTCATTATTTAATTATATAAGAGGATTTGGTATAATATTAAATAGAAGTTATTATTCTTTAGTAAATATGATCTATTTAATGAGATCAATTTCTTATAGTTTTTTAATTAAATTAATAATGTCTAAACTTTGCATAATTTAGTTTTTAGCATTATTAAATAATAATTTTTTTTAATTTTTACATCCAAATAAAATGAACATTTTAGAACTGATATTACTTGATAATTTATGATTTTGACATTTCCAATTATATATTGTAATTTTGTCATCATTCATTTTAGTTTCAGTTAATTGACTATTGTTTTTAGTTTTAAGATCTTTTTCATCTTCTAATAATTAAAATCTAAAAACTTTATTAGCTATATCCAAATTCATAAGTGTATTAACAATAGGTCTAATTATAGAAGCCACTATGATTATAAATATCTACCATATGCCTCCTAATCTACTTAAAACAGTCTATATCTTAACATAATTTCTATTATAATTTGTTTATCTATAATCTAAAGCTATGTAATGTTCTACTATATATTCTTCATTATATAACTCTGTTGTTTCTCTCCATTCTTATTATTTGAGATTTTCTTTAACATGTATATTCTACAAAAGCCAACCATCATCACTGGTAGTCTCTATGATTCTAAAATATTATTTTATAATTTTAGATGTTGATACAGAGAAACCTGAAAATTCACTATTAATAATTTATTTATAAGGTTCGCTTGGGTTATTTAGTTACGTTAAGTAATCACTTGTATAAACAACATAATGTCCTGACATTAATATTGATTTGATTTCTTCTGGAGATGCACATTTTTAATATTCAGTTGAGTTATGGCAAACAGTCAATTATATTTTCAAATATTGATAGACCATAGCATTTAATTGTCCTTATAATGGCTTATAAATTAAGAAATTAGATTTACTGGTGGATTTAGTTTAAGATACTCTCGATTAATACATTGCATGGCACCTAATCTCATTCTACTAAAATAATCATTTTATTATTCAGTTACAAAATGTGACATATTACAGGTCTCTGTTGGAAGAAGTGAACATCTTATAAGATATTGATAAAATAATTACTATACAGTGACCACAACTAATCCGGTTGTCTCATTTTTGTTTCTGCTCCTAATACAATGAAAGATTGAAATATTATAATATATTCCCTAACCATTAAGTTGATTTCCTGCACTATTCGTTGCAGAAATGGCTAAGGTAAAGTTATCATTTAACAAAGGGAATGTCTAATTAAAAATGACTCTACTATACTTAAGTATCAAACACTTAGATTTCTGATGATACAACTGAAGGCTCGGCCTTGCCTAACATAGTGACTAATTCATTTGTTAGGTATATTAGAGTGACACCTCCAATAAGTATAGTAGTTATTAATCCAACCATGGAATTATATTTTTATTTATTCAACACTCTGAAATTAGGAGGTTGACCAAATATGTCTAGTTGATCTATGGCAACATCACGAAATTTTAAGACAAGATTTTATGTAGTTTATAAAAATTATGGCATTTTTAATAGTTGTTTTATTATGATTCAAAATAAATTATTATAGCCAACAGCTACACAAAATTGTTCTCCTATACTTGATTTTGGATTATATTTTGTAAAAAACTCTTATTTCAATTATTCTGTCTTCATTTCTTCTCTAGTTAAAGTATGTCTTCTTTATTATTCAGCCACTGATCTTTTATCTTATTTTTCTTTCCTTTCTTAAATTCTTTATTAAGCTGTTTATAAATGCTTTTTCTTTGGTTATTCTATTTTTAAGATTTAAATTCCTTTTTTTTCTTATTCTAATCTAAAGGCTCTTGCACGAATATGTTCAGCTTCAGATAATGTTTCCTTAACCAAAACTCTTCTAATTGTTCCTTTCAATTAATCTACATTAGTAGTTTTCCATTTATTTTTCAATTAATTCAAATCATAAAACTTTTCTATCTTCTTCTCAGCTTCTTTCTATTTCTCTCTCTTAGAATGAGCTCTAATCTCTGTTAAACGATCTGAGTAACATGAAGCAGTATCTTCTAAAGAAGATCTAGATAATTCCCTAATAGTTTTTTCATCAAAATGAAAATCATCTCCATGTTCTAACTTGTGTTATTAAAATTCATCTGTTTTTTTTGACAAGTACAATCTTATTGATTATATATATTTGTTGATTTCTTAAACATTTCTCATAGGAAGTCCCTTTAAAAATTCTTCTGTTATATGTTATTTCTATTTTATTAATTCTTCCAATCTAAAAAATTCTTTTTCACCTCCTGCATCTAAAATATGTTATATAGCATCTCTCATTTCATGAAATAATTTCTTCAATCCTGTTTTCTATTTTTATTAAATATTCATTGTACCCATCTTAATATATCTTCATTTTTAGTCTATTTGAAGGTTCCTAATGTTTGTCTAATTCTTTAAGTCACTTATTTACGGTTCTTTTTTAATCTCTAAGTTTTTATTAGATCTTCAGCCACCAATTATTTACAGATGTCTTTTGCTAATGTATAAGCTTCCTTTGCTCCAGTCAAGTATTTGTTTCTGATTGAATCTATGTACCTAAAGTAAAACTCTTCATCTTTATATGATTTCTCTTCTAAGTAAAAATCTTTTATAAAGTTTAAATCTTCATCCTTAAAAGAATGGAACAATCAAATACTCCAATTTCGCATAACAAATGTTTCTCCCAAGCTATAGTTTCTTGATTCCCTATATAACGATCATATTTTCTTAATGTCACATTAGTTATATCAAGTTTCTTCACAGGTGAAATTGGCAAGGCTACTGATAGAGATTAACCATATCTATCTCTTCCCATTGTTGGTTGTATTGAATTGCTATTGCTTTGTATAGATTACATGATAAATAAAAATTAATTAATTTTAGTAGTAGGAGAATTGATATATTATTTATATATATTCAAGTATATTAATCTCTTCATTACTTAATATTAATTTTAATTAAATAACACTATTCATGAATCTATAATCTTTACCATAAGAATAATAATCATTATAGGGTTTCATCAATCAAATTCCCTTTGGCATCAAATTAGTGACGATAATTACATTTGTTGTATTTCTAATCAACACTTTGTTTGATGATTAATTTACTAAATGTTTTTAAGATTAACCATTAAAAGTTTTTTAAGAATATCAAATATAGAGGTTATTCTTTACACAATTTATAGAAAGTATAATTTAAAATTATATATAATAGGCATATTTGGATTAATAATAATGCCTCTCTTTATTTGTATGAACCTATCAGATCTAGAAAAAACAATAGGAACAGTAGTATTTTTACTTGATTTCTTTTTCAAAAATTTCATGATTCAAGTAATTTCATATTTCTCTATTTAAAAGGTCATATTCTTAATTTTATCATTGATAACATTAAATAACATCAAACCTTCATAAGGTCTATGGAATGTGTATATTGTTTACATTAGTTTATAGTAAAGATTTATAATTAATTTAGGTGTTTTGCAAATCCTGATTAATTAAGAAGTCTTTTCTTCTTTCCTTGTGTAGTACCTTCAAAATATATTCCATATGGTCTTGTAATGATTGGATTAATAATGAATCAAAATATCGACTCTATTGCAGCATTAATTCTTGCTTATGTTGAAGCCAATTATTATAACTTTATGATTTTCAGACCTAGTCAAGTAAATAATAAATCATTAAATCTATAATAGCATTTTATTAAAAGATTAGAGAATAGTTTTTTATTTAAAAAAGCAATGTCCAGATAAGATTTCTTTGTTATGACATAAAATTTATAAGGTAATCCTTCCACATAACAATAATAATTGCCTGTAAGATAGGCTGAAGAATATTAAGGAAAAGGTATACAAATAGGAGGTAGTACTAATTTTGATAATATTGTAATTGATAATAAGTAAGAGATTTATGAATATAAATTTAGTGATTAATTTTAATAAGATGATTCGAAATGAAAAATAGAAATTTTATATATAAAAATATTTTAAATTAAAATAACAATGGCTATAGGATCTTTAAGTTTATATGTGTTATCCATCATAATAATTTTGGCAGATGCTTATACTTCTAGGAATCTTTCAAATTTACTTTCCTTTTTTCCTTACGAAGTTATATCTAAAACATAAATATGGAGGTTATTTCCATCATTCCTTTTTAATAGTAAAATTCATCATTTATAAAGCTTCGATTAAAAGTTTTCTGTTGAGTTTCATATTTACTTAGAATTTATTTGCTGAAAGGGAGAGAGCCTAAGGAACTGCTTTATTTTTGATAGAATTAATCCTTAAAACCTTTATCATTGATGTAATAAACTATTCTCTCATTATTATAGTCTATAATAACACTTTTCTATTACATAGAAATGAATACATATCTTATATGCTATATACATCCTTCAAATGGTTTATGGAATATGTTTTTTTACATGAGTACAATTAAGTAATATTAATTCTATAAGTAAGATGCTATTTGAAACCACTTTAAGAAACTAATTTATTATTTTTTGACTTTAAAATCGTCAACAAATTCATTCCATTTATAATGAATCTAATCTTTATTATTTTTATTGATCCAGTAGGTCCAATTGTTTCTACTTCTCTAGGATTGTTAGATGCTTTTATAACTTAAGGATCACCTTGTAGATTTGTAAGATTGTTTAAAATACCTTAGAATTTCATTTTTAAAATTGAGGAATACCTTTGTTGCCTTCTTAAAAACTATTCCAATTTTATAAGAAACAATTAAGCAACATATTCTTAAGACACTATTGAAATACTTAAGCTTGATTTAGAAACGTTAGCCAACAATTTAATTCATCATCAATAATAGATTAGTATTAATAAAGGAATAGAATTACCATAAACATAATAATAAATTTCAAATGTTGATATAATGTTAGCATATTCAAAATAATAATAAGAAGGAGTATGATGATGTTTAAATTTAATTAAAATTATTATCATTTGATAGATTTTCATCTATTTTTTTAATAAATTTACTAAATTTAAGTACATCTATTTGATAATTACCAAAATCTTAAATTATATAAATTTGAATTATTAAATGAATATTAATAAAAAAAAAAGAATATTTCTTACTTGCGGCACAAATGTCTCATTTGATTATCGAAATTTGTAACCTATTTAGCAAGATCTTTTTTGTATTTACGAGATGGACAGTTTGAGTTCATAATGAGGAAATTAAACTGTGGCAATCTCATATATATACAAAAAATTGATTTTATTTATAGTTATTTTGCTAAACAATTTAATTCATTTATTATGGGTTATTAAAATAAATAAATTAATTTAAATACCTAGACACAAATTGGGTTTGTAATATACAATGTAATATAAATATAGCTCATAAAAAGTTAAAAAAACTTGTATAGAGTTCTAATTCACTTTAATTTGACAAAGTTAAATAATAAAAATTTTATTATTTATATTTGATATTCATTTAAAGTAGAATACATAACAATATTAATTGTTTGATAGAGATTGTAATAAACAATTTTTCAATATAATATAAATAAAAATATATTGTAATTTAATAAAATATATAGTAATTTAATAAAAAATGCTTTCATATTAGCAACAAGAACTTATTGAATTACTTTAAAGTCATTCAAAAATAGCCATAGATCGTTAATTGATAAGTTAATTGTATAATAAATGTTTGCAAGATGTAAATAGCTCAATTAGTATTATAGCATAAGTAATGTACACTTCAGTAATTTGAGAAGGTTTACAGGGATGCAATTTAGTTATTGAGTTAGAAAATAGCAAATTCAAAATAATAATTAATAGAGGAACAGGATAATTTAGTAGCAATAGATGAGAGATTAAAAAATACATAATTGATTAATAATAATAATCATAGAACTCCTATGAGATTAATATTACATTCAGCATCAATATTGAATTTGTAAGTTCATAACAAGTTTATGGTTGGATAATATGCATTTTACATGAAAATAGAGGATTACTATGAATTTTAAAGTGATTATAAACCAAGTTATAATTTACAATTCTAATTAAATCAAACAATTGATATTTTAGATGTTGGTGATAGTATTCTATTATCTTTGAATACAGATAGTTAAAATTAGATGAATACTACTATTGTGATACCAACATATTCCTTATAATTTAATAAAAATGTGACTGAATTATTAACTTAGAAAGAGAATGGGGAATTATTGGAAATTGAAATTACTTATGAAATTAAAGTTTTAGATTAGAAATTATTAAATCTTTAATTAAATTAAGCTCGTACTCTTGTATTATCATATATCAAGAAATTTGAAGATGAATTAGAAGATTATTCATTGTAATTACAGGATTTGAGATAGATTAAGATACCATACAATAATGAGATTGCTAATGAATTAAATGATGGATAAAATATTCATCATAGTAGATAAGAGTAATCACACAATACATATACAATTGGAGTTCCAGATTATTATCATAAACCTTTAGAATTATAGAGTCAAGATTGCTAATTAAATCCTCAATTTTAGTAAAGACAATCAAGTATTATACCTTACATAATTGGAATAATTTTAGCTTCATTTAGTAATATTTTTATAAATATGTTATTTGAATTATCGTTTTTGATGATTATTTTAATAGTGATTTTAAAAGATGATAGAACAAATATATTTACAAAATTAATGATTCTATTATCATGGATAATGTTTGGATTAAATTTATGGTTGTATTAATCATAGAATATGATCAACATAACAAATATATAAATAGGATGGTTAGGAATATGTATATTATAATTATATAAAATTTATTTAATTTTTTTATGATAAAATAAATAATAACTACACCTTTGTTCTATGTCAATGCATAACCACATATAGGTCATCTCTATTCAATGATATATGCAGATGCTATTTCTAAGTATAAATCTATAGAATTGCTGACAGGAACTGATGAACATGGATTGAAAGTCTATAGAAGTGCCAAAAATCAACCACTCTAATAATATTGTGATTCCATTTCAGATCAATTTAAATAATTAGCGAATTCATTTATTAAGTATGATCAATTTGTCAGGACTACTAACCCTTAACATATCATTAAAGTCTAAAATATTGGAATCTACTTTAAAATAATGGATTTATAATGAAAGACATTTATAAAGGATATTATTTGTTAAGTAGAAAAATCATATGTGAATCATAAAACTGATCAATATTTGGAAGAAGATAATTACTTTTTCAAAGTTGATAAAGATTATTTAGAGATTTGCATTAAAAAAGCACCATCTAGGTATTAAAATTAATTAAAACAGTTGATATTTAATAGTATTTGTATTAGCAGACCTAAATAGAGATAATATTGGGGAATTGAGGTTCCTAATGATACTAATTAATTGATTTATGTATGGTTGGATGCTTTATTAGGTTATTTATAAGTTGAGTAACATCATTATATGCATGTGATAGGCAAAGATATAGTCAGATTTCATGTCTTATATTGGCCTTGTTTTTTAAAAGGAATCAATAATGAATCTACAACTGAATTAATTGTTCATAATCATAGGATTAGAAATAATGTAAATTTAATATAATAATTAAGATGGAAATGTCTAAATCTATTGGAAATGTTATTGATCCATTTTAATTATTAAAAAAATATAACTAAAATCAAATTAGATTATATTTTCTTACTTAAGGTCCTTAAAATAAGGATGTTTCATTTGAAGAACAAAAATTAGAGAAATGTTGGAATACTTATATTGATCAATTTAATAATATATTATTTAGATTATTCAGACCAAAGATAATATCACCAAATCTATTAATATTATAATAACATTTATTAGATGATCAATTATTATATAACAAATAAACATTTCTGGAATTATATAAAAATACTAAGGCATTATTAGATAAAAATTTATTTATTGAAGGATATTTAGAATTATAAAAGATATTTGTACTTATTAATACTTTAATTGATAAGAATTGACCATGGAAAATGTAAGTATAATTTTAAAAAGAACAATTTTTAAGTTTTATTTGTATTTTAATATCTATGACTTAATAAATTTTAAATTTATATGTTTAAACTTCTAATATCATAAGTCCTTAATTTATAGAATTCCCATAAAATATTAATGTTTAAATAATAGTGGATTTAGAGTAGGATTTAAGATTAAAAAGATTCATCATTAATTGAATATATCATTATATTAGTCTTTTATTAATTAATAATTTTTATTTAATTAGTATTTATTTTTATTAATCTCTTTTATTTCTGAACTACAACCTTCACTTTATTCTTTGCATTTCTAAATTATTTATTCTATATTTTTTAATTTCAACGGACTAGGTACTCTTTAAGTTTTTTCAGTACTGAAATTTTATCTTAAAATTTTCTTATTTCTCTTCCTTTCATATTCTAATTATTTTTTATAAATATCAGATCTCTATTTTCTCTATTAAAGTAATTCACTAACTTTGAGTAACAATTTTTCATTATTCTCTTGGTTGTTAGGACTATTGAATCGAGCAAACTTAAATTTGGGCATATAATTTTAACAAGACTATAGTATCTTAATATAACTTTAATCAGGGATCAATAATTTAAAAGGATGTTATCTTTCCTTATATTGTTATATGACTTCTTTTTCTATTATTCTTTCTTGAATCCTTGTTTCTCTTCGACTGAGCTTTTCATTTTTTATGTAATCATCCATTTTTTTATATATTGCATCTTCAAATTAAGGAGTTTGTATTTCAAAAACTTTATTTGTTTGTTTAGGAATAAGATGATGAATTTTTATTTGTCTTGTTTTACCATAAATCTTATTTACAAATTCATCATATTACTAATTAAGAAAACCAGAACTGGATGATAATTATGAAGGAGAGTAATGGCTTCTGCTTCTATAAGTAGTTAATTCATTAATATTATTCATAATTTAATTTCATTTGTAATATAGTATATGGTATATATTGCAAATAATGTCTCTAAAATATAACTCTACTATCCATAATAAGTATTCTGCTAATTGAACCACTAAACTCTAAGAAAGTCTAACAATTTTTTAATATACTTTTTGGTTTTTATTTTATTTTATTTTTATTCTCGTTATTATTATAATAATATGTTTTTAATACTTTTTTATTATTTCAGAAACTCTTTAAGTATTTATTCCATTTATGTATTTCAATTTTACTTCCCTAAAGTCATCTCCAAGGGATAATCTGATTAACAAACATATTAGTATACTTTCAATGTTATTTCTATATAATCTAATATGTAATATATATTTTAGTCACATTTAAGTCTATAATACATAATAAAATATCAAACTATGAGATGAAAATATTAGACAAATGTCACTTAATTTTATGTTACAGATTATATTATAAAAAAAGATTGTATATTTTCTTTCAAATATTCAAAATCTTACATGCTAATGATCTAATCATTTATTTAGTACTTTTATTATTCAAGTTATTTGGTTATAGAGAACAGAGAGATTAGAGAATGGATTAGTTTATAAAGACATAAAGTTAATTAAATTCAATATGATTCTTTATCTTTTTTGAGAGATGACCCTTCTAATTCAAATTTGTAATTGCTCTCATAATTATAAATTGGAGTGACCGGTGAAGTCTATTAGATGGGGTCTGATTTTCTTTACGAAATACTTTAAGTTTGTTCTAAGAACTGTTAGTTTGACAAAGGTTTATTAGTCCATAATAATTGAGCCAAGAATTGAACAGGCAAATTATCAATGTTATGATCAGTACTTAATTTCTATTTCACAAATTGGTTAACTTGTTTATGATAATATTTAAGATCAAAAGTAATTCTGTATTATTTAAAATCATCAAAGCGATTGTTCTCTTAAATACAATTTACAATGAGTGTTGTATAATTTGAGAAGGGCATCATTTTAATTCTCAAACTTATCAGTGGTTCAATAATTGACATTATACTATTTAATGGTACAATGTTTGGAAGAATAATGGATACTTTATCTAAAATAGGTATAAATGGAATTAATAGGTTGAATAATGCTTATCTACATTCTAATTTGAGTTCATTAAAAACAGGATCAATTATCATTAAGGATGGACTAAATGGAATCACAATTACATTATCACAAATATTAGTATTAAGATGTTAGAAAATACCGCTGAAATATATTTCACTTTAATCACTTTCCTTTTTAAAATCAATATTTTCCATAATTTTTGAATGAATAATAAGTGGCGTATATTCAACTTCATATTCTGGATATGATAAAATGAGTGTTACTTCATCTTCTCCGACCTATAAGTCTGGTTATAATGATTCTTTTTTATATACAAGTATTAAAGGATATTTATCTAGATTAATTACTTTGTATCTAAGACTATTTAAAAGTGCTTATCTTTCTGGATAAGTTTCTAATAGAAATTAAACTTCTTATAAGGACTCCAAATTAATAATATTTTTATTTAGAATAGAGTAGTTCATTGAATTTGAATTCTTTGAAATTTATTGAATCTATATTCTTTTTTTATAGAAGCAACAATAATAGCTATCATCATTATCTCTTTCATCTTTTTTTTTATCTTAATGTAAAGAAGACATATTATTCATGTATTATTTCATTTTAATACAAGTTTAATTCCAAACAAATAGTATAAATTTTAATTAAAAATACCTTATATTATCTATTGGTTGTGATATGTAAACTGAGATCTGTATTATAATTAATTATTTCAATTAAATTTGATGTTGATTAGTATAATTGATAAATATTATAATGGAAACATAAAAAAAAAAGATAAAATAATTTAAATTCATATATGTGATTCCAAATTGATTAAATGAGTTGAACTTAAGTTCTATGAGACAGATGATTTGATTTCCATAAAAAATTTTTTAATTTTATTACATCCATTCAAAATTTTATAAGAACATCTCTTAACTAATTAATTTTTCTAATCTGAATCTTCTTTGTTTTTTTTCTTCTTCTTCTAATTCTTATTTCTAAATTCAGCCCAAATTGCTTTAGCAGAAGAATAATTAATCCCAATAGAATGAGCAGCCTAAGGATTATTATAAGTTTTTACTGCTTTAATAGTTTACTTCTCTTTAACAACAGCCTTTAAAAATAAATCCTTTATTGATTGAGTTACTTTTAAATACTTCTTTTCAGCTAATCGTGGATCAAATTTTAACATTTCTTTCTCCACTTGTTATTTGATGTCGTCTAATATTTTCATATAATTAATTAATGTCAAACGAATACACAAAATAATCCATAGATTCAGTCAGAAGTGCGTAATTTGAAGCCATAAATTTAATTAACAAATTATACATAACTTTATTAAAATATAAATGGGAGGATGTCTTTTTAGAGATAAAGAATAAGAAGAATTAACTACTTAACCTTTATAAACATAATTTACAGATGAATTAATTATTGATGAACTTGAAGACATTAGAGATGTTGTTAAATTAAAAAATAGTGAGATCTTTTAAATAACTTTACTTAATCAAAAATGTCTTGTACTCAGAAAACATCATGAAAAACATATTAATTTAAGAGTTATAGAAATAGTAGGGAATAGAAATATGATGTATTTAGAAATTCACAAATAATTATAGTATGCTTTCATGTAATTAAGGCAATGTCAAAATTTTTTTATTGGAGCTATTACCATGAAGGATAAATGCTATTTAGTTCTGAAAATCATGCAAGGTTTAGCAGCATAAGTTTCTGTTTAAGAAATGCAATGTAAAAAAAAATTATTGTCCAGGTTTGGGCATTTAAGAAAATTTATCAGTTGTCATCAAAAAACGATTTGATGAGAGATTCATATGCGTTGGAGTTATATACATAGAAGACATGGTCATATTAGTTTTTAGACAGATATTTCTTAAAATCAAATGTCCTGTTCTTTAGAAGTACACATCACCTAGCAATGATACCCTATGCATAATTTAGTATGAAGGGTAAATCTATGAATTGAAAAAAATAATATGAATTTTAATGTCATCTTACTAAATTCCCTTAAATTATTGTATTCCTTCAAGGGGGTAAGTTGTAAGATGAGCTCACTTTCGCAAGGACCTTTTTCCGAATTATCCACTATATCTAAATAATCCGAGGATAGGATCTGCTTACACTTAATCAAACTCACAGTATTAACAAGCTATCATAATTTGATTCCTTGAATTATGGGTTGTTATAATATTATTATTATTATCAAATTCTTGAGTTAAAGTACAAAACTATAATAACATTAACAATAAATAATCCCATAAGTGTCATAACAACACATTACAAAATTACTTAATTGGATTTTATTCATTTTTAGGATTACCTAAATGTGAAAAAGGATTATATAAACTAAAATGAATATATCTTTATGTTTAAAAACCTACAAATCTCTATTATATTGGTTCTAACTATGTTACCTACAATAGAATTAACAATAATATAATGATAATATTCTTATTTCATAAATTATGTTTTTAAGTTTTTCTTGAATTTAATTAAAATCACAAAGTATAAAAGAAAATTAGATTGAATATCAAAAGAATTCCTTCTAACTTGAACTTATTTAACATAAGAATTCTATCTTTTAATATTTATTTTGCATAGATTTACTAATCAAATATTGGTTGTGTAGAGAATTGTCTTGTTTTTAAAATATGAATAAAACTAATGTTATACAATAATTCATATATCATGAAGTCTCTTGTATACTCTTTAATAGGTATATTTACCAAAATGATAGATCAAAGAGCAATTAAAAGTATTAAAATATTAATAATAAATTAGTCCATTTTATTTTATTACAATATCATTTTTTTTTACTTACTTGTAGTTATTTAAATTATTTACTATAATTTGACTTATTAAGTATTAAAATAAACTATCACTTAATGCTTCATTAGAATGAGGATAATGTAAATCTTGGACTTTTCTATAATTAATTTATGTAAATTAAATTCATATTGAAATATTAATTACAAATATTATTATTATTTTTATTGAAATTAGCAATGTTAGATTCAAGTTAAAATTAAAAATAAAATGATTTAGTAAAATTAGTTTAATGTTATTTTTTTATGTCCATAACTAATACAGTTATAAAGTAGAATGATCAAAATGAGTAAGGCTTTAGAGGTTAATCCTGATTCTAAAAGATTTTCTAAACTATTCAGTTATTCCATTTATTTTTTAGAAATCCTAATTTTATTTTTGATAAAATAATATAATATAAACAATAGCAAATAATGAATTTAATTCTTTCTATAAATATATTTGAAACAAGATCTTTTTTAGTTTATTATTATTTTGTTTCTAAATAATAATATTATTGAGGAAAAAACTTTGCATATAAATTAGAGTATAATTCTACTTTTCTATAAATATAAAAACAAGTGTATTCTAAAAGTACTTTCAATAATGGTTTTTTATTACAAATGTTTTTTAAGATTTAATATAATCGATATGCATGTTTATTATAAATTAATTTATGATAATTAATATATACCAATATAATGATAAAATATTATAATACTTACTAAAGTATTAAATATGATATACAATATTGGAACTGTTTATTATGGTCAAAAATATATAATAATTCAATGGTTATTATTTTAAAGCAATTATCTCTCCTTCTGTAAAGTAAATCTATATAATAAGTTATTAAAAATTTTGCACAGATTTTATAATGATATTTTAAATTCAAATTTGTATATTAAATATTTGTTTCTATATATCTAAAGAAATTCTTATTCATTTCATTTGAAAGTATACAAAGTTGTTAACGTATTATATTCTTGATAATACTTATAAATAGTATTATATCTATTCAAACCTTATAAATTATCAAAATGTTTTTCAGAATTTATTTATTCAATCTTATTATGTTGTATAAATTAATTGTTTAATCTTAATATTTATAGAGAATAACCTAGAAATAAAGATTAAAACATAAGTTACTAAAATTAATACTCTTGTTTAATAATAATTTAATATGTAATCTGGACAGCTCCTGAATTTATAAAGGCTTGAGAGATAATACTTATAGACACTATCTTAGAATGGATGGGAATCTCCTGTTGTTGTTAATGCAGCAGTTGAATTTGCAAATACTTTGATAAGAGATGGAAGAACATTATTAAAATCTGATAACAATCCTTAAGCAGAAATGTTCTTTAATAGAGCAAAAGAAGTAGATAAATTATCAATTCAAATAGATCACAACACCTATCTCAATTACAAGTGGAATATTTTATACAGCCAATTTTGTACGTGCAAGAGGTAATGCAATATTGTAGATTGTTTAATTGTATGAGTAACAAAATCAATATCAAAAAGCCTGGATGAATATTAAAGAAGTATTGCCTTTTATGGAAAAATTTGCATACACAAAAAGAGTAAATATTAATGAGGATGATTAAAATGTTTTAAAAATATATGTCTAGTTACTATTTCATGGATGTGAAGTATGTAGAATGATGCATAGAAAAGATGATATGTTGGATTAATGTAATAAATATGTAGAAATTTTGAATCGTTTGGGTATCACTTTTGACTCTTTAAGAAATCTAACCAAGGACGAATTTCATTAAGAATTCAAAAAATGGTTTTTGATGTTGGCAAAAGCTTTTTATTATATTGGTAAATCATAATTCAAGGTTGGCTTTGAAAAGGAAGCACTTCGTAATCTCTATAAATCGTGGTAAATTTTTGAATTAATTTATGGAATGGATGCACCAGCAACAATTAAAGCAAGAGATAAATATGAGAAATTGAGTTAGAAAATGGAATTTGAGATGATTATGGGAAAAGAGAAAGTGGACTTTTAATAATTTAAGGAGGATTTATAAAAGGATGTTGGATAAGATCTACTCAAAAAAGTAATTACACTGAAACCAAATAAAAATTTTAATGTATATTTATATTATTTATTTATTTAAGCATCATATAATTCAGTAAGTTAAATCTTATTAATAAATAGTAGGACAATTATCTTAACATACAACTAAATATTAGATGCCAGAATATGTTAAAAAAGTTAGAATAGAATATGAAGATAAATTGAGAACAATATCATTTTAATAAAAATATGATGAATCCAACAATAAATATAAGCAATATCAAATAACAAATAAGAAATCTTCATCTAGAGCTGTCTCCACTTATAATCAATCTCTTTTACCTTAAGATAGATTATTCTCTCCTAGATTATCCAATGCAACCTTATCTTAAAGGACTAGTCTCTATTAATTGGATAATCATATGGATTAATTAAAGTAAATATATATATAATAGATTATATAGATAATAATTATATACAACAGAATTGAAGAAAGATACAGTAGATGATTTATTGTTAACTAGACCATAAATTAAATCTGAATATATATTATAAAAAAAGAAGAATGATAATAAATAAACTGAATCAATTTAACCTATTAAAAATATAAGCAAAAAGAAATTTGTATCTAATAGATTAATTCCACGTATTTTAAATAAATAAAGTACTTAAATAATCCATATTAAATCTGATTCTCAATAAAGTGAATAAAAAATACATAAGTTGCAAACCATCTAAGATTAAAATTTCCAATAATAAATGGATGATTTGCATGTTCCATCTACAGAATCTCTTTTAATCTAATAATAATAATAATAATAAACATAATAGTTGCCAATACTTTAAAATGTCTTAACAGAAATGTCAGAATAAAGTGAGAATCATTTTGCTGATTTACTAAAGAAATATACAATGGATTAGTTAAATTTGGCAGCTTCTATCATTTAATCTTGTTATAGAAGATATAGTAAGATTATAAAGAAGATAAAATCTATATAAACTATTGATTTAACTCCTATTAATCTTCATAGACCAAATAATGCTACATAAATTAGTGAAAAATTTGATAGTTAATAGACAGGAAAGAATCAAATGAAATTATCTGTTAAAGAAATGAAGAATTCAGTAAGGAGAAGAAACTTTGGATTTGATTCTATTGTTAGAGAAATCAAAAATACTGATTCTGAATAAAGTAGTTCTAATAAAGCCAAAACTGTATGTTACATAATTATCATAGTTAGTTTAAATTATTAAAGAATTTTATAATTTACCTGAATCAGAATTATATTTCTTATCTAAATTATTTTTTGATTCAGAAATTAAAATATGGAAACTTTCCAATATATGGGTCAGAGCATTTAGTGATGCAAACTCTTAAAATTAAGATTCAGAAGATGATGATGAAGTAATATAAAATGATATATCTCCAAGTGAAATTTGTATATATATTTAATAAATTTCAATTAGAAAATTAACTGCAATACATAATGAATATATTTACCGATGTTTAATCAATTAAAGCATTACAATTAATAGTCTATTTTAGATTATCTAATGATAAATAACAATATACACTTAATTTCAAAATTAATAGTTTTGCTAGTTATTTGGATGAATATTAAAGATGGTTTTCCAAAGATCGTCTATAAAATTTTAATGGTTTATTAAATATTTATTGTAAATAATAAGCATTACATTAATCTAATAAATGTAGAGCAATTGTATTTTCAAGTATTGATAATGCACATGAAATAGTAAGTAAACTTTTATATGCTTTAAAAAATCATTATTATTTGATTAGATCAGTAGTTGGTTACAAAATAGTTTCAATGAAAGATGTAATATAACATTAATTATAACATGATATTATTGATATAAGATCTTATTACAAAAATAAATAAATTGAGAAGGAAAACAAAAGATAAATGATTTTAAGATAATTGAAAGTGGAACCAATCAAAATTATTGAACGTCAAACTTAAGAATTATCAACTATATCATCATCATCTAGACACAGAAGACAATAACTCTTTAATGATGAAATTAAGTAATCTCATGAATAGAGTATAGTAATTTAAGAATCTGATGATAATAAATCTGAATATTCTAAAGGAGGAATCACATCTTAATCTCCAACTGATTAAAAACATTTTTCTAATAATTTTAAATCTATTGAGAATATTTCAGAAAAAGATATTATATAAGAAATTCCATTAAGAAATCCTAAAAAATAGTATTCTGTTATTCATAATAGAAATACAATGGCTAGTCCTAGATTTGATTCTATTATATCTTCATAAGCATTAATTCGTAATACTGTTTAAAGAAAAACACATGGTAGTCATTTTTTGGAATTTTCAAAGAAACATAAATTAGATTTAACTAAAAAAGAAGAGTTTAATTATGAACCACCTATTTCCAAATAAAGTTTAGATGATTAAAGTAGAGATAGATCATAATCAGATATATAATTTCTTAATGATTATCTACCTGAATTCTAATTTGCCAATTTAGCTGATTTTGAAGATTATTAACCATAAGAAGGACCTACTATTGAGTTTAAAAATGTATTCAATTATAAATCTACTTACTTTCCACCTAGAGGTTTAATCATTCAACCAGAACCTGAATAATTTCTACCTGAATATCCTGATAAATTTATAATGATGAATGTAACAATAAAGTAAGATAATTGTATTAAAACTGGTTATATTCTCTATGAAGAAGGTTCTACATATTTGATAATTGATAATAAAAATGGGAATATAATTAAACAAATGATTTAAATAGATTTAGGTATTAGATTGCCTAATCGTCAAAAGAAATTGTAAATATTGGAATAATTAAATGAGAAAGAAAGTAGATTTTAGAAACTATCCTTAATTGAAGAATTAAAACAATTGAATTATAGACATACATAAATTATGTTAGATAGATATGTTAAAAGAATTAATCATTATGATGAATTTATACATAATGAAATCCATTAGTAATTATATAGTAATCAAATTCTACCTCCTACTTAAATTAAATATCTTAATACTACTGAAAGAAGAGTTTCATTTGAATTATTATAAGAATAAAATAGAACTGAAACAGAAGAAGGTATGTAATTGAAAATAGAAACTGGTATTAAAGAATCTAATGAAGAAGTAATTGATAACAAATCTTTTCTTACTTATAGATCTAAATTCAATATTAATAAAAATAAATTTTATTATTTTGAAGAGAATCTTAATTTAAAAGTGGAAATCAATTTTAGAGAAGTTAAAATTTTAGACACAAAGCTTTTGTATCTTAGTGATTAATAAGCAAAGTAAGATTTACTTGTACTTAAAAAGAATATGCATGAATTAATAAGACATTAGAAACTTTTATTGAAGATCATTATTTATAATCCTAATCAACATTTATATTATTTTCGTACTATTAAATCAATTTAAGATATTGAGAAGATGCTTCATATTTTCATTAAACCATAATTGATAGGATATTAAATTAAATCATAAGCTAAATTATAAAGGAAATTAATAGGGAGAGCTTTATAATTTAATAGATAATTTATAAGTTTAGAGGAAAGAAATAGAGATAAATTTAGTACTTTAGATTAATTTTTATTAATGTATATAATTGATCCTTTATAATTCATAAATAATGAAAATCATAGATTATTAAAATAAACAATTCTATTTTATTATTTCAAATAATAATTGAAATTGACTTTAATATCTTCAAGTCGTTTAAGATATTTCATGAAAACCTATTTTCATCGTAAAACTTTTAATGCTTAAAGTAAAGTAAGTAATATAGGAAAAGTATTTGTAGAATGTGAAGTATATTAATTTAATGAATTTTATGCTGATTAATAAACCAATGATCATACATATTTTTATTTTTAAATTACTCCTTAAGAAAGTAGAACAAAAATATTTAAATTAGTATTGGATTTTGCTGATATTAAAAGTATTTGTAATAAAGTGACATCACATAATTGTTTTTAAAATAAAGTATTACATGAAATTATTAAAATATTGACTGCTTATTTAGTATGTTATAGAACAAATACTTATCATGGAATCAAAATTCCTTTATCATATATTGCAAGTCAATCTAAATATGATCTTCATAATACTTTTACTGAAGTAACATATGGAAGTAATATTCTAGAAGAATAATAACATGCTAGATCTTCTCATCCAAAATTATCTATTTTAATTAGTGATCCTACTCTTAGAAAAAAGTCTTAAGCATAAATTATGGATGTATAAATTGATAATTTATAAATGCCAGAAGAAGCAAATAAAGTATTAAAAAACACTACTTTGTTAACACCAATATTTAGAGGATAGAAATTTATTTATAAAACTACAAAAATTGTAAATAACATGTATGTCATTATTACTATATCTTATTTATCTCTTAATAAATTTTAAATAGGATTGTATATACCATAAACATGTAGAAATTTCAGTTGTTATATTTCATCAAATGATTTCTAAAATATGAATCCTGTCTTTTTAGAATCTATATTTCCATCATGTTTAGTCACCAAAGAAACTATTGATTAATTTTATATTAATAGATGGAAATTCTCTGAAATGAATAAAATTTATGAAATGGCTGTCAATCATCCAGATGAATTTGAAGATTTTTATAGTGAAATGCGTAGTCAAGCTAGAGCTATTCCTCAATCTGAATTGTAAAAATTAACTGAAAGCAAAGTCTCTATTAATAATGAAGATGAATTCTTAGAAAAACCTTATGATGATACTCCAAAAATACTTGATTCCTTTAGTGATTAAAGTAGATAAAATGGCAGATCTTCAACTTAACCTCCTCTATTTATGAAAAAATAATTCTCTAAGTAATTTTCAGTATAAAATTCTATTGCTCAAACTATGAGATTATCATTACCAACATCATAATTTTAATAGAAAACAGATAAAAGTCTCTTTTATAGAAATAGTCCTCGTGTATCCAATTAAGATAGTTTGGAAAATTTGTATTCAAGTGATAAAGATTTATTTTTTAATTAAATTCTTGTAAGAAAAAATAATCTTGATATGATTTCTACTTTTGAAATAAAAATTTGGGAATCTCTTATAGATAAAGTTAAAATTACTAAAAATCAATAAAATAGATTTATACTCAATCTTGATACATTTAAAGGAGTATTGAGAGAGAATTTATATACATAAGTAGTATATTTAGGTAATGAAGTAAATGCCTTATTTGAAGTATTTGTTGAAAATGTTAAAAAACCTTTTAATATGTTGAAACCATATATACCAATTAGATTAAATGAGAGTTAGAATTTTCAATTGTATTAAAGAATTACTCTTTTTGAACAACCTAAAATAGTAAATTTTAAATTGATGCTAAGGAAAGTATTATACAGTTATTATAATGATGAAAGAAGAAACCTTTAGAATTTAAAATTGAATGATTGTAGTTTAGATCAATATGAATTTATTGAATCTGATATCTAAAAGTGTTCAGTATATATGTTAAATAAATTAAAAAAATAACTAAAATTGAATCCCTTCAAATTTATTGTTTAAGATGTATAAGGAGATGAAAAATGTCCATAAGTAATTAAAGTGAATGCAAATTATGAATAATACTCTTCTTTCAAAGTAAATTATTAATATTTATTATATTAGTCTTATTAATATACATTGTTAAAGAGGATGATATTTATAATGAGGCCTACACAAATCTATATTTCAATATTTTATTAAGAAAAGAAAAAAAAATTTTGGTTATATTTTGAAAGTATGAAAAATTGCAAAAATACAACTATCAAATATCATTTAAAAGAAATTCAAAACTGTATTCCTAATGCAATAGGTCTATTGAATTTGGGATTACATTAAGAATTAGGTAATAGAATATATAGAAGTTTTAAAAACAGACTTTTAGTCTCCACACATTAATTATTATTATGATATTTTTATATATACTAAAATGTTTTAAGATAAATAATTAATTATTCATTATCAACAACTTTTAGGTCTTTTGGAGATCTCAATAATTATTTGATATTTTATAGACATTCTCATAGATGAAATTAATCATAAAATAAATATCTATTTTAGATAATTATATTAAATGAATTAGATAATGTAATAATTATATTTTTTAATTTATGAAAGTTCAAAAGTTATGATACAAGTAGAATCTATTGTTTTTATGAATATTATAAAGAATGTTCATTATTTTTACATTAAGAAAATAGTAAAATTTTATTGATTTAACATAAATATTTTAAAATATATTTATATATTTAATGGAGGAACATCAATTAGTGATTGAATAATTGGAAAGCATGAAGAATTTAAAGTAGTTGTTTCATAAAATGAAAAATGGTAACATTCGTATTGTTGATGGTCTTTCAATTGTGATTTATAAATTGATTAGACAATTCAGACCCTCAAGTTCAGAATATTTAGTACTTCTTCAAGAATTATTTTACCTTTCAATAGATATGTAATTGATTAACATAAGCGATGTAAATATATTTAAAGACAATAGCAAGTACTCAAAGTTTTGCTAAAGAAATTCCCTACAGCTGAAAAAGTTTAGAGATTAAAAGGATATTTGTTGGAAGCCAATTAAGATGATGATAATGCTTCTTTAGTATATGAAAAGATGCTCTCTGAAAATATGATGGATCAAAATACAAGAAAAAGAAAAATAGCATTGTTAAGAGTAATTTATTATTATATTTGTTAAAGAGATAAAATAATATAGATTAGACAATAGCTATGTTAAATAATTTTCTCACTTCATTTCCTAATGATGCCGAAGCATGGCTTGAATTATCTGATATATATTTAGAGCATTTGAATTACTCTAAAGCTTAATTTTGTCTTGAAGAAGTTTTATTACTTAATACTCAGGATTTACATTTAGCAATTAAATTAGCAGAAGTAATATTTTAATATTTAAATTAAAAGATCAATTATTGCAATCAAAATTACACTTAAGCTAAAAATTATTATTGTTTTGTGTTATCTAAAAATCCAAATGAACCAAGATGTTTATGGGGTCTATTGTAAACATTAAGAAAAAAGAAAAGAGAAGGAAATGATAAGGAATTAGGAACAATTGTATTGTAAGCATTATAGAAAATATACAAATAACAACCAATCAAATATCCATTTGAAAAAGTAACCCTAGAAATACAATAGTGAGATAAATAAATAAATTTAGCCTTATCAATATCTTCTAAATTCATCTATCAACTCAAATATGAGATGATTAAATANAGATAAATAATTAATTATTCATTATCAACAACTTTTAGGTCTTTTGGAGATCTCAATAATTATTTGATATTTTATAGACATTCTCATAGATGAAATTAATCATAAAATAAATATCTATTTTAGATAATTATATTAAATGAATTAGATAATGTAATAATTATATTTTTTAATTTATGAAAGTTCAAAAGTTATGATACAAGTAGAATCTATTGTTTTTATGAATATTATAAAGAATGTTCATTATTTTTACATTAAGAAAATAGTAAAATTTTATTGATTTAACATAAATATTTTAAAATATATTTATATATTTAATGGAGGAACATCAATTAGTGATTGAATAATTGGAAAGCATGAAGAATTTAAAGTAGTTGTTTCATAAAATGAAAAATGGTAACATTCGTATTGTTGATGGTCTTTCAATTGTGATTTATAAATTGATTAGACAATTCAGACCCTCAAGTTCAGAATATTTAGTACTTCTTCAAGAATTATTTTACCTTTCAATAGATATGTAATTGATTAACATAAGCGATGTAAATATATTTAAAGACAATAGCAAGTACTCAAAGTTTTGCTAAAGAAATTCCCTACAGCTGAAAAAGTTTAGAGATTAAAAGGATATTTGTTGGAAGCCAATTAAGATGATGATAATGCTTCTTTAGTATATGAAAAGATGCTCTCTGAAAATATGATGGATCAAAATACAAGAAAAAGAAAAATAGCATTGTTAAGAGTAATTTATTATTATATTTGTTAAAGAGATAAAATAATATAGATTAGACAATAGCTATGTTAAATAATTTTCTCACTTCATTTCCTAATGATGCCGAAGCATGGCTTGAATTATCTGATATATATTTAGAGCATTTGAATTACTCTAAAGCTTAATTTTGTCTTGAAGAAGTTTTATTACTTAATACTCAGGATTTACATTTAGCAATTAAATTAGCAGAAGTAATATTTTAATATTTAAATTAAAAGATCAATTATTGCAATCAAAATTACACTTAAGCTAAAAATTATTATTGTTTTGTGTTATCTAAAAATCCAAATGAACCAAGATGTTTATGGGGTCTATTGTAAACATTAAGAAAAAAGAAAAGAGAAGGAAATGATAAGGAATTAGGAACAATTGTATTGTAAGCATTATAGAAAATATACAAATAACAACCAATCAAATATCCATTTGAAAAAGTAACCCTAGAAATACAATAGTGAGATAAATAAATAAATTTAGCCTTATCAATATCTTCTAAATTCATCTATCAACTCAAATATGAGATGATTAAATAATAATAAACTTAAATCTAATCATATTCATATCATCAATCAACATTTCAAAAAAAACCTAAAAATAATTTCAATACTTACTTCATACTTTAATCTCTCTTCAAATATTGTAAAATATCCATTCTCATCTAAATTTCTTAACATTAAAGTATTCCTAATAGATTCTATGCTCATAATAATACCTTTAATGTTGAAGTATCCCTTTACTTATCTTAATTACACTGAACTCTTTCTCCTAATGAATGATTATCTTTTAATTCTTAATTAATTTCAATGATTCAATTTTACTATAAAAATGGTTTCTTTTTAATTATTAATGTCTCCTTAATTTATTTTTTCTTTTTATGTAAATATTAATAAGTTAAGATTTTTTACACAAAAATATTTTTTAGTTCCAATTTGTTTTATAAAATATTGTTTATGATATATATATTCATTAATGAAAGTTTCAGCCTTATGGTGGTACTAATCATGAAACACTTAAACTTTTTTTATATTAGTTGATTTCTTCTTTATTTTATAATGAAAAATATTGTGATTTAATTGTTTTTATCAACATGTATGCAAATTTTGAGTTCAGTTTACTTAACTTTATATTTCATATTATATAATTTAAGCTGGATTAAGTAAAGTCAAATAATTTTCAATTAAAATTTCTTCATCTTTTTCATAAATTTTGCATTCAGTTTGATTTGTGATTATAAATTCATTATCCTTTTATAGGGGAGTTGTTTTACATTAAGTTTAATAAAAAAGAGTTTAATAAATTTTATTAATGTCTTATTCATCAAGATATTCAAGTAGCATATCATCTACGGTGCGTTCTTCTGGAATTGGCGGAGCTACCACAAACACTTCATAATATTCAAGTACCAGTACAACTGAAGTACCCCAAAGAAGCAGCACTCAGCGTAAATCCGTACTGTACTTTATCCATCATTTATATCAAATAGAGTGAAGGCTTAATAGGAGGTTGTGAATGTACCTCCTCCATCAAAGGAACGAAAATGGCTTGGAGAGAAGCCTGAAGTTGTGTGCTTCTTACTTGCTCTAGAAGTAGACAGACTCCAGAGAGAAAACTCAGATCAAAGAACCATTATCAATGAGTTGTAAAGTAACTACTCGAAATTGCAAAGTGAATACAGTACTCTTCAAGAGAAGTACAATCTTGAAGTCTAACAGTTTAAGTAAGAGAAATGAGTAATCTTTTAGGACAACTATTGATTAGCAAACAGTGAGAATTAAGTCATTGGAAGATGAAATCAACCAATACAAATCAAAATTGGGATAAGTGGACAATTCATTGGCCAGTAAGTTATCATAGGCAGAGTAGAGAATTAAGGATTTGGAACGATAATTAAAAGATTAAGAGAGTAAGTACACGTCTGAAATAAATAATTTGAAGTCATCATGGAATACAGAGAAATCTAACTATGAGAGTGAGATAAAGAGATTGAAATTGGAAATTGAGAATTATCTTAATGAGATAAAGAATTTGAAAGGGAATTCATCATCTGAAGTAGATAGATTGAATAAAAGAATTAAGGAATTGGAAGCTTAGATATAAGATTATCTAGTTAAAATTAAGAGTTATGAAACTCAGATATCTGATTATCAAAATAGAATTAGAGAATGGGAAACTAAGGGAAGAGATTATGATTCAAGAATAGCTTAATATCAATCTGAATTAGATTAATTGAAAAATCAATTAAGAGATCGTGATTCAGAAATAGAAAGATATAAACGTGATTTAGATGATTGGAGAAATAAGTACAGTGCTCTAGAAATGTAATTTTCAACTTACAAATCTTCATCTGGAGGTGAGACAGAAAGACTTAATGGTTTATTGAGAGATAGAGAGAATGATATTAATAGATTATAATTAGAGTTGAGAAATACAATTGATGAATGGACTTCAAAATATACAAGTTTAGAAAATTAATATAGATAAGCTTAAAGTGAAATAGATAGATTGAATGGAGTAGTAAGGAATTTAGAAGATGAGATAAATAGATTAAGATAGATTATTGATTAAATGTAAAGAGAGATAGATGATTGGAGATTAAAATATGGAGATTTGGAAGGTAAATATAATACAGCTATCAGAAATTATGAATCTTAAATTAATGATCTTAATTCATAATTGAGATAATATTAATCAGATCTTGATACTTGGAGAAATAGATATGGATAATTAGAGAATGAGAATTCTAATTTGAAGAATAATAATTCAGGATAAGACAATTTTATTAAGGAATAGGAAAATATCATTAGAAGATTAGAATCAGATTTATAAAGAGCAGAAGATATAATTGCTTAAAAGGATTAAGAGTTGAATAGATTAGCTAATGATCTTTCTAATGCAGAATCTAGAATAAGAGAATTAGAATTCTTAATTTAATAATTATAAGCATAAATTGATGATTATCGTAAGGAAATAGAGAAATTATAATAAATGCTATAAGAAAGAGATCATAGTCTTGATATGGCTGAAAAGGATTTAGAAGAAGCAGATAGAAAGATTCAATAATAAGAAAATGAAATAAATACATTAAATGAAGAATTAAAAGATTACAGATAGAATTATGATTAAGTTTTAAAGGAAAATGAATTATTAGAAAAAAAGATAGGTGATCTTGAATCTAAAACAGTATTTTTGGCTTAAGAAATTGATAGATTGAAACTTATACTTGAAAAAAGAAATAAAGAAATTGAAGATTTAAAGAGTTAGATTTTAAAATTGAAAGCTGAAATTACTATATTTGAGAAATAAATCACAGAATTTTAATAGAAATTAGATGAAAAATTAAAGGATTATGATGATTTAAATAAGAAATTAATAGAAAGAGTATTAGAAGTTTAATAATTAAATTCTTAAATATTGATTTTGAATTAATAACTTGTTTAATTATAATCAGTAAATGAGAAATGTAAGAATTATGAAGATTAAATAAAAGATTATCTTAGATAATTGGATGAATTAACAAGATAATTGAATAAATCTTAATAGGAAATTAATATTTTATAAGGATTTAAAGATAGATTACCTGAGGCAGATAGAAAGATATAAGAATTATTGAAAGAAATTGATCGTTTATAATAATTATATAAGGAAAAGGTAACTGAAAATGATGTATTATCATAAAAATTTAGTACAAGTGAAGTTGAATTAAATAGAATTAGATTGATTGAAAAGTAATTTAATGATTTTAAGAAATAAACATAAACTACTGAATAAGAATTTACAAGAATTAAATAAACATTTGAATAAAAAGGTAATGAAAGTGATAAATTAAAATAAACTATTGCAGGATTAGAATAATAATTATAAGATAAAAAAGTATTAATGGATAAATTAAAAGTGCTTGAATAACAATTAGGTATCATTAATTATATTATATATTAGCTTAAACTCAAAAAGATTTAGCAAATTTAACTAAAGATAGAGATAAGAAAGATTAAGAATTGTAAAAATTAAAAGATTAAATTGCTGTATTACAAAGTTCATTGAAAACAAAAGAAGATTAATTTAATTAATTAAAATAATAATTTGATTAGAATGTAAATGAATTATCAAAACTTAAATAAACATAAGGATAATTGGAAGCAAAAGTATCATAAATTGGATTAATGAATGATAAATGGACAAGTTCAGAAAAATAGAATAAATAATTATAAACAGACTTAGATAAATTAAAGAAAGATTTTGAATTAAGAACTAAAGAAAGAGAATAATTGAAATTGGATAAAGTTTAATTGGAAAATGATTTGTTAGCATTCAAATCATAGGTTAGAAAATGAATATTAAATATAAAATAATAATAATAAAAAATATACATCATATATTTACATTAAATTCATAATAATTGAGTTTTTGAGAAATCTTATAATTATTATAATATCTATATTCTTGAAATTAATTCTATATAAGTCTTTTTGGAAAGTTTCATAAAGAAATATTATTTTTGCAAAGTTTTATATCCTAAATATAAAAGTAGAGATTCAAAAAAATACAAAACTATCCAATTAGACTAATTTTTTTTATTTTTGTAATTAATTAAACAATTAGTTCATTTAATTTATTTAATAACCATATAATCATATAAGATTTCATAATGAAATAAAAAACAATTAAAATATGATTAAATAAATAACTAAATATAGAGAATAATTACTATTTCAAAATTCCTAAAAATTAAATTTAACACAATTAAATATTAATATAAATTAGATAATCACAATATTAACAATTGGGATATTTATATGAAATTAATTCTATATATATATATATTCATTATTTTGCTTTGATATCTAGTATTTGTTAAAATTTAGATTCTTTAGGCTTTCCATATTTTTATTCAAATTCTTTTGCTTTTAATCTTTGAGCATCTTCTAATTTTTATTATAAAAATTATTAAGAAGACTTACTTTATTGTAATTTTCCCATTAATAGTGTTTCTTGTTATTCCAAATAATTCATTAAACTTTCTTAATCCATCATAGATTTAGATAATTGATTCTTTACTTTATTTTACTCTTATTCAAATTTCTTTACTCTCTCATCCCAATATATTTAATAATTGTATTTAGATTAAAATTCATTTAATTAGACTTTATTCCTATTTGTTCTCCTTTCCTAATACATTTATTGCTTCTGTTCTTCTATCGATTTTCTATGAAGACTACTAATCTTCTTCATATATTTTGCTTGTTCCTCACGTTCTTTTTCAACCTGAGCTTTGGCTGTTTTAATTGCTTTATTGAGTTAGAACCTCTTATTAAAATTATCATCCTTTTTTCTTTATTCACTATTTTGATCATAAAGAGATTCCTTAGCTGATTTTAACTATAAATAATTGTTTTATGCTCAAATTACTTCATCTACTATTTCGTCATGAATCTTTTTTTTCTTATATACAATTTCTAATTTTTTATTTGGAGGTCTCAATAATTGTTATTATTTAATAAGCATATTGACTCTCCCCATTAATTATTCTATTTATCTCTGCTATTCAACATTCTATTATTTTAATGCCAAAATAGTAGGGTCTTAATAATTCATATTTAAAAATAAAAATTAATTACTCAATAAATACAAGAACTAAACTCTTACTCTCCCAATATCATTTCAATAAAAATATATCACTGAATTTATTGTTATTTTCATTTTATTTTTATAATTAAGTTTTGTGCATAAATAACTAAATACTTATTAACTAGTTGGATGAGTATAGAGTAATTTATTATATAGAATAAATTACAAAATACTAAAGATTAATTTCAAATCTAATAAGCATCTATTAATCAATCTATTTAATTTGGATCAAATATTTAGAAATTTTAACAATACTCTTAAATCTAGATACTTAGCATATATAGAATGGCTGTACAACATTATTAATTGATTAAAAATTCAAATATTATCATAATATCCTTTGCATTAATTATATACTTTTAAGTTTAATAAAAAAGGTTTAGTAGAGAAAAAGGTTTAGAGAATTTTATTTCTAAAACGTTTTACTTACTTTGAACTTAATGAATGAATGTCATCACATTATAGAAAGGAAGCGATGTTAAAAAAAAGAATTTCAATTCATTAATAGAGTAAATAGAATTAGATAATAAATTTTATGTGGGAACAAATACAAATTTTTGTATTAATAAGAATTTTGGGATAAAGAGAGAGAGGAGAAGTGAATGTTTTTAATATAGAATTGAAAAAATAAAGAAATTAATTTATAAGAATTCAGAAAAAAGAGTGTAGGATGATTAATATTAGAGATGCTAGGATAAGAAATATTTGTTGAATAAGAATATTAGATTATATGTTAATGAGAAATAAGGAGATAGATAATTAGAATGGATGAAATATTTTATCAATAAATTCTTGAATATGTAAAGAAATGAAAAGAGATTTAAACAAAGGTTTAAGAATTCAATAATAAAAGTTGAACAATGGATAGTCTCTTAAGGATGTAGGTAAATTCTGTTTTGATTACATCAAAATTAAGTAAAGTTCCATTTATATCAATATGGTTATATAAGATCGAACTTTGTCAATTTGAATAGATTAGATGAGTATAAAAAATTGGAAATAAATTAAAAAATGACAAAAATTTAGAATTAATTTAAATATCAAAAATTGGGTTAAATGATGATTTTCCTTAATGGGATTTATTAAATAATAATAATAAAAAGTAATTTTATATTTAAGTGATTGGAATGGATTAAAATCATCTAAAATTAAACTTTAGTCAATTCATTGTAGAGAAACAAAATTCATATACTGATGATTATAAACTAGGAGTAATTTGAATATATAAATAAAGGGTGTATTGGGTGTAGGAGCATTTTCATAAGTAAGAAAAGTCACACATCGTAAAACAAGAACAATTCGTGCAATGAAAGTATGATTAGAAATAAATTTGTAGGTAATCAGCAAATCAAGATTATCAACAGCAGAATTATAATAAAAGTTTATAAATGAAATAAATGTTTATAAGTAATTAGACCATCCACACATACTTAAACTATATGAATTTTATCAGGATGAGAAAAACTATTACATTATCATCGAATTATGTACAGGGTATGAGATACCATATGAATTAGTGGTGAATTATTTGATAAGATAATAGAAAAAGGAAGTTTTTCTGAAAAGGAAGCTTCTTACATAATGAAATAAATAATGTCAGCAATACTTTATGCTCATAATTAAAATATTGTTCATAGAGATTTGAAACCAGAAAATGTGTTATTAGATATAACTAGTTAAGGAAATTATAATGTAAAAGTAGTTGATTGGGGAACTGCTAAAATCTTTTCACCTAACTAATAAATAAATGAAAAATTTGGAACTCTTTATTATATGGCTCCAGAGGTTTTGAGACGTAATTATAATGAAAAATGTGATATTTGGTCTTGTGGAGTAATATTATATATTCTTTTATCTGGTACACCTCCATTTAATGGTAGAACAGATGCAGAGATTTAAAAAAGTATTTTGAATGGGAAATATTCATTAGAAGTAATGATGTATTTTTATTTGGATAGGGTGAAGTATGGGATATAGTTAGTTAACAAGCAAAAGATTTAGTTACAAAAATGTTATAATATGATGTTTAAAAGAGAATTAATGCAAAATAAGTGTTGGAACATAATTGGTTTTAATAATAACATTAAGAAAAGTTGGATAAATAAGTTGTATAAGGTAGATTAAAGAATTTAATGAANACATCAAAATTAAGTAAAGTTCCATTTATATCAATATGGTTATATAAGATCGAACTTTGTCAATTTGAATAGATTAGATGAGTATAAAAAATTGGAAATAAATTAAAAAATGACAAAAATTTAGAATTAATTTAAATATCAAAAATTGGGTTAAATGATGATTTTCCTTAATGGGATTTATTAAATAATAATAATAAAAAGTAATTTTATATTTAAGTGATTGGAATGGATTAAAATCATCTAAAATTAAACTTTAGTCAATTCATTGTAGAGAAACAAAATTCATATACTGATGATTATAAACTAGGAGTAATTTGAATATATAAATAAAGGGTGTATTGGGTGTAGGAGCATTTTCATAAGTAAGAAAAGTCACACATCGTAAAACAAGAACAATTCGTGCAATGAAAGTATGATTAGAAATAAATTTGTAGGTAATCAGCAAATCAAGATTATCAACAGCAGAATTATAATAAAAGTTTATAAATGAAATAAATGTTTATAAGTAATTAGACCATCCACACATACTTAAACTATATGAATTTTATCAGGATGAGAAAAACTATTACATTATCATCGAATTATGTACAGGGTATGAGATACCATATGAATTAGTGGTGAATTATTTGATAAGATAATAGAAAAAGGAAGTTTTTCTGAAAAGGAAGCTTCTTACATAATGAAATAAATAATGTCAGCAATACTTTATGCTCATAATTAAAATATTGTTCATAGAGATTTGAAACCAGAAAATGTGTTATTAGATATAACTAGTTAAGGAAATTATAATGTAAAAGTAGTTGATTGGGGAACTGCTAAAATCTTTTCACCTAACTAATAAATAAATGAAAAATTTGGAACTCTTTATTATATGGCTCCAGAGGTTTTGAGACGTAATTATAATGAAAAATGTGATATTTGGTCTTGTGGAGTAATATTATATATTCTTTTATCTGGTACACCTCCATTTAATGGTAGAACAGATGCAGAGATTTAAAAAAGTATTTTGAATGGGAAATATTCATTAGAAGTAATGATGTATTTTTATTTGGATAGGGTGAAGTATGGGATATAGTTAGTTAACAAGCAAAAGATTTAGTTACAAAAATGTTATAATATGATGTTTAAAAGAGAATTAATGCAAAATAAGTGTTGGAACATAATTGGTTTTAATAATAACATTAAGAAAAGTTGGATAAATAAGTTGTATAAGGTAGATTAAAGAATTTAATGAATTTCAGAGCAGAGTAAAAATTACAATAAGCAACATTGATATTTATTGGAACCACAATGATTTCAAAGGAAGAAAAAAATTAATTAGTAGTTATATCATTATTAAAAAGATGTAAGCTTTTAAAGAGATGGATTAAAATGGAGATGGAATCCTGTCTAAGGAGGAAATATTAGAGACATATAAAAAATATATGGATGATGAAACAGCATTATAAGAGGTATAAAAAATAATGGAATTGGTTGATATGGATGGATCAGGAACTATTGATTACACTGAATTTATAATAGCATCTATGGATAGAAGAAAAGCAATGTAAAAAGAAAAATTGAAAGAAGTAATAATAATATTCTTATAATAAAAAAAGGCATTTTAAATATTTGATAAAGATGGAAATGGATTTATATCAGAACTTGAAATAAAAGAAGTATTAGGACCATCATTAACTGATATTGATGAGAAATATTGGTTGGATATGATAAAGGAAATAGATAAAAATGGTGATGGTTAAATTAGTTTTGAAGAATTTTGTGAGATGATGATGAAAATCGTTTAATGATATAAACTAAATTCATCTTTACAAAAACCTTTCTATCATTGCTTTTATCATCTCATTCATTTATGTATGATATGATATAGCACGATTTCCTATTTATAATGCTTATTCATATTATTTTTCAGCTATTTCTAATTAATAGCTATTTTAAGGTAAGTCCATCATTTGTATCCAAATAGTTTAATGAAATTCTTAAAATAAAATAATTATTTTACAATCTAATCTACTTAATAAATTAATATATTATTCTTTTGCATTTAAATGAGTATTTTTAGATTCTGTAAAAAAGAGTTCCTTATCTAATAAATCAAAAGAAGATTCAATTTAATCATTCCTCATTTTAATAAGATATTCTGATATTACACTACTCATTACACTAAGTAATTGAATTGCTTCTTATTTCTTATTAGAATTTTATTTTTCTCTGAAAAGTTTATCAACACTCTTCATAAAGAAATCTACTTCTTAACTTTATATCTATTTAAAAGAACCTATCATAATCTTTGATTCCAATAATTCTAAGGTTTTATAAATGATTTATTCATCATTCTATTCCAAAACTAATTATTATTGATTAATATACCTTCTTAGATTTTCTTATGTAAATAATTCAATTCTTCAAATCTTTAACTTATATCTTCTTATTATTATTAACGTTTAAGTTTAGCCAGTTCTTTTATATCCCCTTCAATTAATTTTTCCTAAATTTTAATTATATATTTACTTTATCTGCTATTATACGTTTTATTTTTTCTACAACTTCTGGAAATGTTTCCCTTAAAAACAATTTTATATCTTCCTATTCATTTTTATTAAATGTCTATTATAATTTAAAAGAATTTATAAACTAGAATATGATCTTTTTATGTTTACATCTTAATAATGTTCTTTGTAAATTACTAGACTTTCTTCTTCAAATTCAAGATTCTCTTTTGATCTGATTTCTAATTTCTCTAATGCTGTGTAATATTCCAATTAAGATAAGAATTCCTTTATTGCATTCATTTTATTATATAAGTCCATCAAGTATTACTCTTGTTTATGCACAAATGCAAATGCATTTATTAATAGTAGTATAATTAATAACATAATTAATAATGAATAAACAAATTCCTTGTTTCTTATATAAAATATATGCTCATTTAAAGGTATCACTCATATAAAACTCAAATTATGATGAAATTAATAATTTAAAATGGATTTTAAGTTAAAAAGACATTAATATTTTGAAGAATTATTTTAAGGATAAGAATTATGTTTAGATAACACTTACATTTAAGAACTTAAATTATATATTTATGATTTTCATTCAATATTAAAGTGTTCTTTTAGATATAATCTAAAAAATAACAAAATTAAAATAACAATATATAATTTGAATTATTTTATAATAATGATTTANAAACTAAATTCATCTTTACAAAAACCTTTCTATCATTGCTTTTATCATCTCATTCATTTATGTATGATATGATATAGCACGATTTCCTATTTATAATGCTTATTCATATTATTTTTCAGCTATTTCTAATTAATAGCTATTTTAAGGTAAGTCCATCATTTGTATCCAAATAGTTTAATGAAATTCTTAAAATAAAATAATTATTTTACAATCTAATCTACTTAATAAATTAATATATTATTCTTTTGCATTTAAATGAGTATTTTTAGATTCTGTAAAAAAGAGTTCCTTATCTAATAAATCAAAAGAAGATTCAATTTAATCATTCCTCATTTTAATAAGATATTCTGATATTACACTACTCATTACACTAAGTAATTGAATTGCTTCTTATTTCTTATTAGAATTTTATTTTTCTCTGAAAAGTTTATCAACACTCTTCATAAAGAAATCTACTTCTTAACTTTATATCTATTTAAAAGAACCTATCATAATCTTTGATTCCAATAATTCTAAGGTTTTATAAATGATTTATTCATCATTCTATTCCAAAACTAATTATTATTGATTAATATACCTTCTTAGATTTTCTTATGTAAATAATTCAATTCTTCAAATCTTTAACTTATATCTTCTTATTATTATTAACGTTTAAGTTTAGCCAGTTCTTTTATATCCCCTTCAATTAATTTTTCCTAAATTTTAATTATATATTTACTTTATCTGCTATTATACGTTTTATTTTTTCTACAACTTCTGGAAATGTTTCCCTTAAAAACAATTTTATATCTTCCTATTCATTTTTATTAAATGTCTATTATAATTTAAAAGAATTTATAAACTAGAATATGATCTTTTTATGTTTACATCTTAATAATGTTCTTTGTAAATTACTAGACTTTCTTCTTCAAATTCAAGATTCTCTTTTGATCTGATTTCTAATTTCTCTAATGCTGTGTAATATTCCAATTAAGATAAGAATTCCTTTATTGCATTCATTTTATTATATAAGTCCATCAAGTATTACTCTTGTTTATGCACAAATGCAAATGCATTTATTAATAGTAGTATAATTAATAACATAATTAATAATGAATAAACAAATTCCTTGTTTCTTATATAAAATATATGCTCATTTAAAGGTATCACTCATATAAAACTCAAATTATGATGAAATTAATAATTTAAAATGGATTTTAAGTTAAAAAGACATTAATATTTTGAAGAATTATTTTAAGGATAAGAATTATGTTTAGATAACACTTACATTTAAGAACTTAAATTATATATTTATGATTTTCATTCAATATTAAAGTGTTCTTTTAGATATAATCTAAAAAATAACAAAATTAAAATAACAATATATAATTTGAATTATTTTATAATAATGATTTATTTCAAAAAACAGAACATGATGTAATTGTTATGTCTGGGGGAGATGCAGGCATATAAACTACAATTTAAACATTTATTATTTAATCTCCATTTTTCAACTAAACTGAAATATAGTAATTGCTTCCATTCACAATCTATTATTCCACATCTATTATTTTATCCCATTTATATCCAGACATTCCATCACAAGATGCTAATTATTATATAAATAATTCAAACTTTCAAAATGTTCTTTAGCATATGTTATTGCCTATCTCAATCCTTCATCATTTTAATCTGGCTTAAATCTACCTCCAGCCATTGGTCTATATTCTCTACATATAACACTTGATAATACTATTAATAATATCAATAATTTCATTAAAATATATAATATGATAAATAAGATCTTTTAAAATATATATATATATGAATGATAAGCTAATTAACAATATTCACAAATCAATTTTCACAAAATCAGGTAATGATTCTCCTAAATTTTTAAATTTGAGATCTCCACTGATCAATTTTTCTAAAGTTCTCTCTAAAATAATTATAATTTAATCAATTTACATATTGCTTCAAATGTCATTTCACCATCATGAATAGCAAATCTCTTTCTTTTACTTGGATTCAATAAAACTATTTTTGGTTCACCTTAAAATTCTAATGCTTAACCCCACTATAATAATTATAACTTAATAGAATTACTTTTGATTCTGTCTTAACATCTAACCACATAAATTTAAAAACTGTTCCTCTATTAATATGTCTCTCATATTATTAATTCAATTTCTTTAATTCATCTACTAATTCATTATTTCTATAAAATATATTAATATAAATTACGGTTTATCTCCATTATTCATTAAAATTACACAAATAACACTTTCAACTTTTAAGCATATATCATTTGCAGATCTTTAATGTAATTATGGAACAACTTGCATCATCCATTCTTTTGTTGCAGCACTATCAGCAGATGATCCTCCTCCTGGTACAAATACTTCACTGTGAACATTCAAAAAATCAAACATAGGTTTAAATTTATATTCTCCTGTATATGGATATGGTTTTTTTTCATTAGTTTTTATAAGTAATAATTTAGGGAATGCTTTGATATTGTATCTATCTAATAATGCCTTTTCTGATGATCTCACTATACCAAATGATAATTTTTTCTATTTAACATTATATATATTTATATACCTCAAATTCTACACTTAATCCTTTATAAACAAGTGGAAATCCTTTCTTTTCACTAAATAATACTACTTTAGGAACTGTAGGATTCTCATTAATAAATGTATTGATGTTAGATTCATTAATCTCAATAATATTGTTATGGATGTATTTTGTAGCCAATTTCAAGATTCCATCAATTTCAAGAGGACCCTCATAATCAATTGCAGGAACAGGATATGGAGGATATACTCTAAATGTAGGGAATTTTGAGACACTCTCTTTCTAACAAATCTTTTCAGCTTCGTCACAATCACATGAGGCTATTCTAAATATTCCTTTATATTCATTTGTAAATTCATCATATTTTGGTGCAAATGATCTACTTTCTCCATCTACCAATAAAATTCGCATATATACCTGAATATTTATAGAAATGAACTATAGTAACATATTTAGTTGTTTGTCTTATCTTGTTAATTTATTTTTCAAAATTTATTTCATTTACAGGAGTGACATATGATTTTTTTACATCATACAATTATTTTGCAAATGTGCAAGAGAGTAAGATGACAACCAATATGCTTGTCTTCATTAATTATTTTTTTATTTTATTAATTCCACGTAATAATATAATTTTTAATCTCAAAAGAACATTCTATCGGAAAATTTGTAAAATAATTACAAAATATTATATTAATATTTTTTTCACTTTAACTACACTTAAAGTATTAATTCTGATTTAATAAAGTAATTCTTATTAATCATATTTATATTAATTATAAATTGAATATAAAATAATACATGATTAAACAAATAAATATATTTTTTTCATTTTACTATGAATAATTATATAAATAAATTGAATGAATTTTTTAATGATATTAAATAGATCATAAAATAATAGAAAATTATTTTGAACTTAATTTAAACTATTAAGTATATATATATAATATAAATTTAAATAAAAAATAACATTTGTTGAATATTTAGTATATTGAATATTTAAATATACTTTATTTAAGTAATAGTATTAATGAGATTATTATAAAGATGAATGCGATAATTAATATCAAATTCATTATTCCAGTTAATTCAATTTATATTTATTAAATAAAATGAATAAATCATTACTACAATCACCAATCAAACCATAACATCGAAAGATTATTTCCTAATAATAAAGCAATAGACCATTTAGATTATTTGATAAAATGTCTCTTTTTACAAAGCATAGAATACCATTAGTTGAAGAAATTCCATAATTAAGTGAAAGATAATCAAGAAGATTTAAAAAGTACTTTTCAACAACAATAAGAAATTCTAGCTGCAATTGTATTAATTGTGGTAAGAACAATTTATTTATAAAAAAGACATTCCAGTTATTTCCATTCGAAAGCAAGTAAATTGAATTCATTTTATACATATTAGCTTTAATCGAAGGAAGAGACTATACAAAAAGTTCAGAAAATATATTCATTGTGTTTTATTCATGATTAGATATAAAATTGTCTAAAAAATAAGAGATCGACAAAGAAATAAAATGAAAAAAGCCATTAATTAAAATGTGCATATCCATAAACCTTCTGCTGTAGCTAATTTACTTGCTGAAGGAATTAAGTAATTGTTATTATTTAAATTAAAGATAATTGAAACAACAATAATAACATCATATTGAAGTATTACATGAACATGATTCAGATGAAGAATTTTATCAATTTAAACCTAAGATGCATTAGAATCGTAAATCCTTTGCACATTTTCTATCTTCTCCTAAGGGATAAAAAAAGTTAGAAAGAGTCTATTATGTTAAATAAGTCAATAGACCTATTAGTTAATATATTGCAAATCGTCCTAAACCAAATACAACTCAATGTTCTCCAAAATCTATCTTGCCATAATTGAGTTCTTTGTATGATTTCAAAAATTCAATCTCTGTCAGATAATTGAAAAAATTCTGATTATAACAATTATTTTTATAATAACCTAAGAAAAAAATTGTTTTTATTATTTAAATATTACAAATAACAAATGAGAACATATAATGATTATTCTTACTCTCGTCCCTTAGATGCCAATTTTGATTTAAAATCATATCGTTCTCACGTTAAAGATAGATTGAATTTGAGTTTGAATAATGATTTGAATCAATCAAACTTTAATTCTGTAAAGTAAGAATTTATCTCTAAAGAAAAGAAAGGAAAATCATTAAGGAGTGCCATCTTTTGATAATTTGTAAGCAAGAATTCGAGATTTATCTTAATCACGTATGACAACTTTAAATTATAATTCTAACGATGATTATACTCCTTAAAAGAATCTCTATTCTCCTCATAGAGCATATGGAATGAAATAAATGTAATTATTATTAAACTAATATCTTAAGAATTTCAAGTAATTTAGGTTAGAATCTTGTGATCAATTCAAATGAAAAATAATCTCAAAATTCGAAATCTCAATCTTCATAAAGAAAACTATTTTAAAGACCAAATGATAATCTATAATTATCATTAAAAGGATCATAGAAAAAATAAGGAAGACTATTGTCTGATGCAGTACAAATAAATGAAATTGTAGCATTGCGAAATAAGATTGAATCATCATTAGTTAGTAGATCATCATTAACTTCGACGTATAAAATAATATTAAATATATATAGTTATATAAGTGAGTTAGTGAAATTGGCTTAAGCAATTACCACATCTCTAAAATAAGAATGAAAAATATAAATTGCATATGGATTCTTTTCATAAGAAAATAATATATATATAATATATCTATAACATTATAAGGGATATTAAATCTTGTCATATCTCATATTCTTCCCAAGAGTTTTCTTCTTCAAGAATTTCTTCAACTGGTCTTGGATCCTCATAAAATAATTCTTCCCATGTCATTGCATATCTATATTTATCTACATAAAAATTAATCTATATCTTATACCTTTCAATGCATCTTGCAATAATTTCTTTCTGCTTCTCTCCAATGTTGGTTTGTACCAAACTCCATATCCCCAATTTCTATATAGCATTTATATAAGAATTACACCTCTTATTGACTTCTGCTTATGCTACTAGTTCAGCCTCTGTAAATTGTCTTTGTTTATAATAAGCCCATTTTCCAAAGAAATAATATCTGCCTCCATAGAATGCTGTAAATGCAAATGCTCCCAAAACAACAAACTTGATGATATTTAAACAAAAATACAGGTCTGATTCTTCTTAACCACCATGCATTGGTTTCCCAAACAAAATTTGTCCACTAATAAACCATTTTTATATTAATAATAATATATTATCATCTGTGTCCTTTTGGTGGTAATTATTATGCTGATCTTATTGGTCTCACAGAATTAGATTATTATGATTAATTATCCAACTATTTCATTGATTTTTGAATTTGTTTATTCAATCTCAAATTTAATTCTTAATCTTCTTAACTATCCTCTGCTTCTTCATCATATAAATTGTGTTATTCATAAAATTCTCTATCCTCTTTACTAATTTTCTTATTCTATTTCTTTTCTTCAAATAATATTTCCCCTATATCCTATTCTTCTAATGTGTAATGCTACAATAATTATTATTCATCAAATTATCTCATTGTATTTGAATATTTTTTAGCTGATTATGGTAATTTTGGTAATACTTATTGAGTATTTGAACCATATTAAGGAGCTGCTGATTAAATATCTCTTTTTTTGGCATCAATTTTAGGTTTAACTGCCTTATATTTAGTAGTTTCTTTATATTTATTGAAATCAATCATTTGATTTAATTCATGTTTTGTACATTTTGGAGAGTAAGCTTCTATTTCTTTTACTTACTCTTCAAATGTATTATGCATATTAACATACTAAGGATCAAATATTTCCATCCATTCAGGAGGAAAGGGATTGCAATTATAATAATTGTCATCTGGAAAGTATACATTATTATATTTATATAGATTCAATTTACCAGTATTATATTAACCATCACAAAACTAATGTAATAAACAATAAATACCAATCCAACTTATAGATTTAATATGCAATAATGACCATTTGCAAAAAATAGTAAAACTTAAGCTCTATGTCTTTGACCTCCCATTTATGAATTTTTAAAGTGATGTATTGTTTTAGTAGATCCTTCTGCAACATAATTAACCCATTCTGAACCTTAACATAATCTCATTTTAATTTCTGTTTCTGATAAGAACTTTTCTATATCTGTAGTTTCACTAAAAAAGTAATGTACTCTTATAACATTCAATTTTAAATTTTCATCATTAATTTATGCAAATTAATCATCTATTTATCCTTCTGGTGCATCAATAGAATCTGATCTTTCAATACCACTAAATCTAAGTTATTTTTATTATGATTATGATGTTTATTATTTATTTGATTTTAAAGTTTAATAATTATCATCTTTTATGATATGTGTTTTAAATGATGATTTTGATTGATGTAAACGATATTGTAATACAATATTTTTTAGATCTCCAACAGGATTACCATTTAAATCTATTAATCTCTTACCTTATAAATCAACCATTTCTAAATAAAAGAGTAATCTCCATTAATATAATTATTCATTCAATAAAGCTGGTCTATGTTTTGGTTTACTATCCATAGGAACTCTTATGATAGCATCTCCTAATGGAATATTTTAAGCTATAGCAAATTTTTATTCAATTTCAACTAATTCATGTTCTCCAACAATTAACATATAACATACATCACATACTCTACAAGGTCTGGTAGATAAATGAGATACTTTTATATTTGTCAATTATTTATTTCTCTTTTTTAAATGTTAAACTAATTCCCATAATAATTTATAAGTAAGTGTTTTACTAGCATCATCTTTCTTAAATATGATACCACACAATTTACAATAAACTGAACAAGTCAATTAATCAAGTGTTTTCTTTCCTTATCCTACTCCTTGAATTTCACTCATGGAAATAGCATTTTCCATTATTAATTATTTACAATTGAATAACCAGATTCTACCTTCTGGATCTTATAGAAAATCAAAGACACCTGTTTTTATTCTAACAGGATAATTCTTCTCTAAATATGAGACAATCTAATCACAAACCTTTTCATATTCATATAATCCAACTCCCTTTATTTATTAAATAGTAAATGAATTTTATTGTTCTGTATTGATTGTAGTTTTGTTAGTTATTGATTTTTTGGGATTTGGATCATATAATTCCATTACATTCATTATTCGATAACCATAATTAGCATGAGATGATTTTGAATTCTTAGTATAGAATACAAGTCGAACAATAGTAGCTTTCATTACTCTTGATATAACGAATCGCTATTCTAATTTATTGTTATCTAATTAAACTTTTCTTTCTTTTTATTATCTGAATGTATATACAGCTTTAGACATATTCCAATCCTATCCAGTTTGACCTCTACTTATTATATATGGACTATCCTAATTCTCAAATACATTAGTTCTCTTTTCAAATCTATCATCTTTTACATGACGTTTCAAATATTCTTCATGATATTAATGAACCTAATTTAATTGATTAATACTTTATTCTCAAAATCTTAATATCCTATATCTGTTTTTCTCATCAATTATCCTGTAATTGGATCTGTATACATTAAAATGTATGTTTATTCAAAACACATTATACTTTCAGGAATGTTGACTCTTATTTATTCAGTTGGTAATTTTCCTAAAGCTAAAGCCTTATAGAAAAATATTCCTATAAAAGGTTAATGAATTTAAATTAACCTGGTTTTATTGGCCATTTTTGATAATAATCATCATTAGGAGGATTGAATAGAATTTTATTCAAAATCTATTACCAATGTCTTTCTTTCTTCTCTGCTTCAGTTTCTACTTTCGGAGGACTCAGTTATACAGGTTTCTTTTGAGTTATTTAAGCCTCAGTCAATAAAAATGTATCGGCCATTTTATATTATAATTTAAATATTTCATCCAAATAATATATTAATATCTATTCCATTAAGTTTATGGTTCATTAATAAGAATAAACATGAATAATTAATCTCAAATTAATTGTTGTAATCAATGATGATTAAATTAGAAAAATGTCCAAAAAATATGTTAATTTATTTTGTCTTTAAAATAAAACACTTATTTAAAAAATAAACTAAATGAGATAAGTAAATTCAAAATTAGATTTATTTTTGCTTAACATTTTAATTGTCTAACAGTGCAAATTCACTTATTCAATTATATTAATTTAAAAGAGTTTAATATATAATGTTTAAAGATAAATTATTATACATATACTATAAGTATTTTATAAGAAATTTAATAATTAATCTACATTAATATCAATATTTATCTGAATGGATTATATTAATAATAGTGTAGAAATAATTAATAATTAGACATTTTTTAATTAATTAATATATTATTTATATATATTTATGAGGATTGATTGATATTTAAGTTAATACTTTATAATAGATTTCAATATCTAATGATTTATATTTCATATGATTGACTAGGAATGATATATACTATAATTAATTAATTGGATATGTGTATTAGTGATGTTAATATGAAAAAAAATTAAATCATTTTAAATAAATTATTAAAAAATAAAAAATACATATGCCATCAAAGAGAAGAAATAATGGTCGTTCAAAGAAAAACAGAGGACATGTCAAACCAGTTACATGCTCAAATTGTTGTAGATTAGTTGGCAAAGATAAAGCCATCAAGAGATTTACAGTCAGAGACATTGTTGATGCATCATCAAAAAAGGATATCTTAGAAGCATCAGCTTATGATACCAAATAATAATAGTCAATTCCAAAATTGTTTGACAAACTCTAAGTAGTGTTTATATTAATCAAAATAGTATTGCATATCATGTGCTATCCATGCTCGTATTGTGAGAGTCAGATCTTCTGAAGACAGAAAAATTCGTGTCATTGAAAGAAAACGACCTGCTTAATAAACAACTTAAAAAAAGGATGCCACCAAAGTCTAAGCTCCAGTCGCAGCTCAATGATATATATATTACAAAAACATACATTAATAAATTTGAATTTCCTCTATGGCTTTCTAATTATGTGAGTATAAATAATTTAAAAAAAAATTAATATCTTCAATAAATGACACATAGTTATGGTTTGAAAAAAGGTACAAGAAGCAAATTTGCTAAACCATTCAGAGGACATGGAAACATTAGCATTCGTAAAACACTCTAAACATTCAAAAGAGGTATATTTACTATCATGAATTCTTAGGTGATTTTGTTGATATTTTGGTTGATGGTGCATAACATAAGGGTGTCCCTTTCTAATATTATCATGGACGTACTGCTAGAGTTTTCAATGTCAATCCAAGAGGAATTGGTGTCTCATTATAAAGAAGAGTCAGAGGTAGATATGTAGAAAAGAGATTCCATGTCAGAGCTGATCATTTGAGACCATCTAAATGCAGAGAAGAATTTGTTAAGAGAGTTTAAGAAAATGATAAAAAGAAAACAGAAGCCAATAAATAAAAAAAACATATTTCAACCAAAAGATAACCAGTCCTTCCAAGAAATGCTGAAGTCGTCAAACCAACAGCTACAGTCTTTTAACATCCAAAAGCATTTGTAGAGATTATTTGAAATATAATACAATAAGTATATCTATTCATCAATATTTTTAATAATATTTATTAAATGATTAATTAAAGAAAAGTCCTGAATGATGAATAATATAAAATACTAGTTGGAATTTTTGGAGTCATCCTTGCCTTTTCCCTATCCTATAGTGCTTTGGCATTGACTTAATCAATATTCAAACCTTGATTTTTCAATATATTAGATAAATAATATTTATAATATTTATTATACTTAATCCAAAAACTTTCAATTACAATTATATTATTATGTTCATCAAGAATCTTTTTTATAATTAGACAAAATTATTGATCAAATTCAAAAATGAAGCAATTTTAATCCATAAAATATTATTCACTTTCATAATCACAATTCTAAATTATAATCTGATTAAGAAATTTTACATTTTGCTGGTCTTTCAGCTTTGATTTTTAAATTTTATTAAGAGAGAATAAGTTATACTATAAGTAATTCATAAGAAAATATAATAGAATAGATATATTGAATAATCTAATTATTAGGTTCTTAGATAAAATAAATTACAAAAAGAAATCTTATATAATCTATATATGATACTTAATTTTATACAAAGAACGATTAAAATTAAATCAAAGTGAATATAAACCAACAACATCATTTGTAAGTTTGAAGCGCAAATTTATATTTTAATATAAACTATATTATAAGAGTAGCATTTATAAGGATATTTATAAAATAATTATATCTGTGATATAAATTTTGGAAAATTTTGAATTGAATCTAGATTCAAACAATTTTTTGATTTAATTGTTCAATTATTTATCAAATTTAGTGATTGAAGAATAATTTAGATATAAATTTTCTAAGACAAAATTTCAATAAAGAATTTTTTATAAATTTATTTACAATATAAAAACCTCATATTGATTTCATAAGATTCTCTCAAATTAATCTATTTTATTAATAGGAAACAATCTATTCAAAATAATTGATTTTGGAATTAATAACTATACCTAACAATTAAGTATCATTTAAGTTCTCTAAAATTGAATAGAAAGAATAGAAATTCTCCAATGATTTCTATTAGAGTTGAGAAGATTATTGAATTTAAGTATTTAAAAAGAGAAATAGATATAATTGAGATGAAAAAAGAACTGATAATTTATTTAAGTTTGATGTGTTTATATTTTAGTATATAGTTTTATTTAAAATTCGAATAATTATTAATAACATATAAATGCAGCATTTAACTCGTCCTTAATAATAGTTATAGGAGATCGTTCAATAAAATAAATTAAAAATGTATTAATCATTGTAATTTATAGTTGTGCAAGTAAAAGTAACAACAAATTAAGTTAATCATTCAATCCAAGTGGGTTGCTTAGTTAGAGTCCAACTCATAAAACTAATTAAAGTTCTGGGTTTTAAGGGATTGATTTGAGACATTTATAAAAATTTTAGGGATAGCTCTTATAAGGGAAATAATATAAGAATGAATTATTAAAACTAATGACTAGTCATAAACAATTATCTACTCAGAAATCTAGTTAGCAGAATAACATTTCAGATACATCTAATAATTTAAAGACAATTGCTACTACTGACACTAGAAGAACCAATTCTAATCAACTTCAGAAATCATTTATATAGACTATAAAAAACTAGAGTTTTGTAAGTGTAGCAAATTAAATTGTTGTAGTGGTTCATTATTAGAATTAGTAGTATAAGTTTACAATAGATCCTTAAAAAAGTACAGGTTAATTGATGGAGTATTTGAAATTAGAAATGAAAAAGCATTCAGTATAATCATATTCATCTACTGGATCTTAACCTGAAGATATAAAAATATAATGTGGTACAGGTAATACAAGTCTTGATATGGAGATTGTATCATTCCATACTTTAGATAAGAATTTACCAATGGATTTTTATATTTAGTAGTTAAACAAACCTTTGGATATATTTAGTGGATAAACATTGAATTTACAACCATTTTATGGAACTAATTAAGGATCTTAAATAACATTAAAGGATTTCATTTTTATTAAATGTATAGGAATTGGAGGATTTTCGAGAGTATATCTAGTGAAAAAGAAATCAGATGGTAGATTTTATGCGATGAAATTGATAGATAAGGAATTTATTATCTAACGTAAAAAATAAGGTAGATGATCAACTAATCATATAGGAATTGTTTAAAATGAGAGAGACATTATGACTGTATTGGATCATCCTTTTATAAATAAATTAGAATGTGCCTTTGAGTCTAAAAACTTCATTGTTTTTGTTTTAGAGTTTTGCAGTGGAGGAGAATTGTTTTGGTAATTGAAATAAGTGAAGAGAATGACTGAAGATTAAGCTAGATTTTATTTTGCAGAAATATGTTTGGCAATATATTATTTACATTCAATATCTGTTGTTTATAGAGATATAAAACCAGAGAATATATTGATAGATATGGATGGTCATATAAGAATTGCAGATTTTGGATTATCAAAACCAAATATGACTGAGGATGATTATGCATATAGTTTTTGTGGTTCTCCTGAATATATGGCACCTGAAATGTTATTGAAAGTAGGTCATAATATCTAAGTGGATCATTATTGTTTAGGTGCACTTTTATATGAATTAGTAACAGGATTACCTCCTTATTATTCTAGGGATACTGAAGAAATTTATTAATCAATTTTGAGTGAAGAATTAACATTTCCATAGAAATTTAATTTAACTGATGATATAAAAGATCTACTTAAAGGTCTCTTATGTAAGAAACCTTCAGGTAGATTGGGTGCGAATAATGGTTTATAAGAATTGATGTTACATCCTTGGTTTAAAGGATGTGATTGGATTCAAATTTTATAAAAGAAAATTGATCCTCCATTTAAACCAAATTAATTATAATTTCATTATGATTAAAATGAATTACTTAAAGGAGAATTGGAAACAAGAGAAAAGCTTCTTGGAAGATCTGGATTATAAAAAGAAATTAAAATTTTTAAATCATTTTATTTTGATGCTCAATAATAAAAATAAATGAAAATTGAATAAAGTAAAGTTTTAAAATAACATTTTATGATGATTACATAAATGTAAATGTAATTGAATTAAAAATATAATCTTAAAAAGAATAGTCCTGAATCTAATTTTTTATCAAAACCTTAATCAATAGGATCTAATTTATTAAATCAGAAATAAAAGAATAATAATAAAGAACAAGTTAATTCTTTATAAAAACGAATTAAATCTCAGTAAATTCATTTATTTAGATATATAGGTAGTCCTCTTTTGTTTAACCTTTTTAAATTAATACAACTGTCATTCCTCAATAATCGAAATTAATTGGTTTGAAAAGAATAACTTCTTAAAATAATTTTTTCATGGATAGATAAAACACATCCCCTACAAATGTAGGATATCATTCTAAAGATAATATTGATTACAAAGCTTGGTTATAGAATGGATTATCTGGCACTAATTTACATAAAAGAGTATGTTCATTGAAATAGAGAAAAAAATGATAAATGTTCATAAAGAGATCTACTATGTATATATTTTAATCATAGTTAAATATTCAATAGAAATTGTTACTTTCCTTTTTTTAAATAGACAATAATATCTTCAATTACAATATGATACTTAAACTTCTAAGAACATATCTAATATTTCCATAATAAATTGATTTAATGAAATTAATTAAAAATAAGAGTAAGTTATTAAATTGTTCTCCCCTTTATGTATAAAAATGTAAATAGTTTAGATAAATTGTTATTAAATTAATAAAATGAGTTGTAATTTATATCAATACTTCTTCTAATTAAACTTCCCATTTGAAATTTGTACCTTCTCCATTATAATTTTTTTATTTATTTATTATTTATTATCTCTCAAAATAGTCTCCAAAAACTTTTTATCAGAGTATTTGTTTAATAACTCTTTTGAATCATTTCCATTCTATTATTAATATTAATTCTTAAAATTTTTTATTAAAATGAGAGTGTCCTAATACACATCTTAATTAATGGATTATATATTAGTCACTTCACATTTCCCCAATCTTTATGGTGAATATGACTAAGTGGCCCCAGAATTCAGTTTTTACATATTATCAACACACTTATCGTACCAATCAGAGAGATAAAGGAATATATGGTGTTTCTCCTTTGAAAATTATTTTAAATTAAGATACTTTCATCTTGAGCTTGGGATTTAGACGAAGCTTTGTTTATGCTGTCACATCTAATTGAGACTACTACGGCACTAACAAAGGATTCAACAACACTGTGGCTTATATTGGCATACTTCATATTATATATATGGTATATACATGACTTCATCAATTTATTTTGGAGCTTCTTAAGTTTCACTACTCTTAGTCTCTTGGTTTGGCTTATTTAATAAATTTTAAATACCTTGGAACGCTTTCGTTTCAATAAGGCTGCCTTAATAAAAACTAAAGTTAAAGGTGACTTACCTCTTCTAATTTTTATTATTCTTCAATCCTCTACAAATATGATTTCAATTTTCTCTCCTCTCTGGTTGATACCTGTTCCTTTATGTAATAATTTTAATTAGATAATTATTTTCTGTTCCCCAAACGATGAACCTTATATTATTTCTTCTATTGTCCCTCTTATGAAGATGGTTAGCTTAAGTTATCTAGACTTTCAGGCTTAGATAGATCATTTGCACTCATTTTTTTATTTTATTAAATTCAAGATTTTTATGTAATTTTTAAGTCCTTTAATATTTTTATTTCCACAATAATCCCCAACATCTATCATTTTACACTATAACCTTTTTCTTTCATTTTTATCTATCTTTTTAATTACTAATTTATATATATTATTTATTTAATTACAAATAATTAATAGTCAAATACCCCTTAATCTGTCTAATCAAAAAGTACATAATTCTAAATATCTAATTAGGAATTCAAAAAAAGAAATTCTGATTATTTCATATAAAATCAACTATAATATTATGTCTTTTATATCAAATTATTACATTTATATTTAATAAAACTCTTCAATTTATTATTATTGTCATTATACTAAAATTAAAATAATACCTAAACTTAATATTATTCAATATTTTTTATATAAAAAAAAACACTTTCATTTTTTCATAAATGCTCTTCACATTCTTTTTAGCTTTTTAACAAGTCTTTGCAGATTGCATTGAAAATTCATATCTCACTTATCCAAATTAAGAAGAATGGGTTTATGTATTATCAATTCTCTATTATTTACAATTAGGCAGTCAAGAGAATCTCTGTTAAATTAGAAGGTGAATATGTAATAGGATTTGGAGATGATTATGAAGTCAAAGATAAATCAAAAATTTAAATTAAATAAGTACCTGGAGGTCTAACTTTTGGACCATCTAATTTTGAAATATATTGTCCACCCATACATTAATAATCTAAAAATGAATAAGTTAAATGTGAAATTCAATTAAATATGAAAGAAATAAATGCCACTTCTACTCCTTCTAAAGCAGTGTTTGCATTTTCAGTAGAATTAGATGATGATCTTAAAGAAAATCCAGTCTTTTAAATAGAAAACAACTTTTAAATGAGATTAATGGATTTTGCAAAATAATTAGAAAATATGGCATATTATCTTGAATATGAGAATTGTGATTAAATTGTTTATTTATTACCAGATCCACTCCCAATATCATAAGATTAAATAAACTTACTTTAAAAATACTCAAAAGCTTTACCAGATGGTAGTCCCATAGTAGCGGTTACAGAATCTATCAAAGGGTAATTGTTTGTCGAGAATTTTTCAATCGATTCAAGTTCAAATACTCATCTATATGGTTTAGTAGCTATTATCATTGGTGTAATTATATTGGCAGCCATCAGAGCTTTTAAGTAAAAAACCTTTTTAAATATTTAATAGCAAAAAGCGAGAATTGTCTAAGTTGAATAATCCTTCTAAATAACCATTAAATGAATAAGAACTATCAAAATTAACTTGAAAATCTATTTTAACCAAATTATATATATATTTAAATCTCTTTTTTTCAAAGTTAATCTAGATAATTATTAAATATTATCATATAATAAATTAATTTATTTTAATGATTCTACATATTCTAAACTAAGAGAAATATTAATTCTATAAGTTAATATGAAAAAATTATCACAAATAATTTTTTAAGTTATAGATATAATACTAATTCATTATTATTTTAGGTAAAATTTATTATATAAAGTATTACAAAATTTATTATAACTAAGCATAAGGTTTTGATTTTTTTTAAATTTGAAAAATAATAAAAATAATTTTTTTAATTTTAATTAGATTTATAAATGTAGATATCCAGGTTTATTGAAAATTCTAATTTAGAATACAGATTTTATTTACTGATTTTTAATTTTCTTAAAATCTATTACTTATAAGACTAAAAAATATAAAATCAATATTAATAATAAATAAGTGGGATTATTTAAAAATAAGAAAATATGAATCTATCTAAGAGTCTATATTATTCCTTGCTAATAATTTTTGTTTCATAACTAAAAGATATTCTAATAGCAGATTAAAGTTCAATAAAGAATTATATTAAAACTCAATTTACCAAAGTAGAGTCAAACTTCATTTAATGTTAAAGGAATTGCGTATGTTTTATGATAATATAAATAGCCATATTATGAAATTTTTTTGATCATTTTGTTAAAAGAAAATAAAATCAAAACTGAAGCATTAAATTTCATTTCTTAAAATATATAATTTATAATTATAAATATATTAAGAAATAAAAGATTTATATTAATGAAATGAATAATGTAAATAGTTTCATCATTTATTTTCAGGAATTTAAAGATTCTTAATAATGTTATATAGAATAAAGTAGAAATTAAATATTTATGTTTTATCATAATTATTATTGGATTTATAAATAAATTCAAATAATTAATATTTAAAATAAAAATGAGGATTACAACATTTGAGTTATTTCATTTATTATATTCTTTTTAGTTTACTTTTAATGTCATTCATAATTTACTAAAATTGTTTTAATATTTTGATGTGTGGAATTAATTCTTAAGATTTTATAATTTATAGGATTACAAGCAGGAAATAGTAGATGAAAAATAAGAAATTCTAATGAGAATAATAATAATTCAATGTAAACTTGTGGATTTGAATAAAAAGTAGATGTTTTTAATTTGAGGTACGTAGTTACTGAATATTTAAGAGAAAATTAAAAACAAAAAAGGATTGATAGAAACAACTACATCAAAAATAAACAAAAAATATCAAAATTATAATACGAATGTATTTAAAAAGGAATAGCTTTCATTTGTAAATAGATTTATTAATATAAATATTTAGAAGTATTATCAATTTATTTCATCCTCTTGGGAATATTTTGGATGCTATATTCTTAAAAGTCATAATGTTTAAAGGTTTAGTCATAAAAAAGTCTATACCAGCATCATATGCTTTTTCCTTAGTTTCCAAATCACTAAATCCAGTGTTGGCAATAACATAAACCTTTTTAATTATTCTATTATTCATCATTCTTTTAATAATTTTAACAGCTTCAATTCCACCCATAATTGGCATATTAATATCAAGGAAGATTAGTTAATAGCAACTGTTTTAACATTTTGAACAAGGATTAATTAATTTTTCATTTATTTATTCAATAGCTTCCATTCCATTATAGGTTTTATCACAAATGGCAGAATATTATTGCATTAACATTTACAATGCCATAATATTAAAATATTCATCATCAACGATTAAAACTCTTGAACAACATGTGCTTTTAAGAGAATAAGCTTAAATAGTATCTTAGAGTTATGGAATAAGGGATTAGAGAGGTTGAAGAGTTTATTTATTTTCTTCAATTTCTTTTGAATAAACAGTAATATTGCCATCATCTTAATTGGATTATCCACTAGTAATAGATTTAAATGTTGGTTAACCAAATTTTATTTGGATATCATTAATATTTTCATAGTAAGAATTTATGGTTTAGAATTTTACGATTGTTCTATGAAATTTAACTTATTAGAGTTTATTAATATTATCTTTGAATTCGGACATGTTTTTAATGGAGAAATAGAAAGATGATCCTGTTTTGTTAGAATGAAATTGAATTTTGCAATCTTCATCAGCATTCATTTTTTTGACTAATAAATTGCTAATAAATAGGCCTAGACTTGAACCAATACTATTTTCTGATACTCTCAGCATTACTTTTTATTCTAAGATTCTTCTAAGATTATTCTCCTCTTAACTAACCTAATTTAAAAGTAGAATTGCTAACCATTCCTATTCCAGTATCTGAAACAATAATTTCATATGATAAATCTTTTTATTTGATCAAAATTTAGATAGTTCCAGTAATAGTGAAACGAACAGCATTAGACACTAGTTGAAAGATTACTTAGCGAAATCGATCTCGATCATTAAAAATAGGAACTAATAATGAATTAATAATACAAGATTCAGTTGGTAAAACTAAATTTATTCCTTTTTATTAACAAGTAAGTTGAAAGAAGTCAGCAATTTATTTGATTTCATCTAGAATATTGAATGTTTAAAGACTCAATTAAAATTGATCAGTTTCTATTGAACTATAATCTCTTATATTGGAGATAATTAGATTTAATTATTAACTGTTAGTGAGAATGGGTTAAATAATGTTGTCTTTAATATCTTAAGTGATAGATGATTTTTGTAATGCTATTTCTGATAAACTTTGAATACAATTGAGATTAGTTCCTAATTCATGAGAAAGGGATTTACACATATCGAATATATTAGTGTTTATCTCAATTGCTAGTTTTGGTACAAGTTAAAAATGCATTACATAATACATTTATGATCTACCCATTAAACCAAAAACATTTACTAAATACTTTTGTATATCTAATGTATGACTTTGCATCTGAAATGTTTAATAATAATGTTCGTAATTAATCTATGTTTACAACTAATTCTCTAACACTTACCTCAATGTAGTCACTCCTTTTTGACAGAAGAGAGAGTTTTGACTATTGTCTAGTCTTGATATAAACTTTACTCCTTAATCTAACAGTTAATCAACAATTTCATTCTAATCTTCTGTTAATTCTTAAGATTTACTCAAAATATTGACATCAAAACTATAAAATTTCAACTTTAAATCTCTACTCAATACTATGTACTTCTCATATTATAACCATTTTCTAATTAGATTAAATATTTTTACTGGTCTAACCATGGTTCATCCTCCATCAATTTTAATGAATTTATAATTTGAATACTTCTTCTAGACTCTTGTATCATTGCAAAGGTTTATTATATCTATCCACCTCCAGTTGATACTTGTCCATATGATTAGTGAAATTTATCATCTAATTTCTTTACTTAATAAAAATGTTGAATTATCAATATAATAATTTACATTGAGTTTATGAGTTAATCATATCCAAAATTTATAAACTTTTTGAATTCGAATAAATTTAGAATCATCATAAAAATAAACAAGTATTATAATGAATTTCCTCTATAACATTCTGAAGTCATATATATTTAGAATAAAATCAATAGATATTGATTAGTACACAATTTGACACCCACAATCCAAACAATAAAGATCTTTCCAAAAAATGAAACCAAATTTAATTTGTTTTTTATATTCAATTTCCACTCAGTATAAACAAGAATCTGTTATAATATTACAAACAATCCAAATCCAACTATCAATGAAATCATTAATATTTATCCTATCTCTTCTTAAACTGATTCAAAAAGCAAGATTGAAATCGTTGCCAAATCCATTAAGATGAACAAGAATGTATTCAAAATCAATATTTTTTTTGATGTCATTTAATTAAATTAATATTATCATTTTAACCTTCCTCTACTTAGATTTTTTGTATAATTTAAATTTATCACATTCTATAAAGTACTTAAAAATTATAATCCTACAACAAAGCAATCTCTTCTTTATATAAATGACTCATAACACATTTTAGAATTATAAATTATATAATATAAATATAATTAAAGTTCATAGTGTAATTTTATTTAAAGGTTTCTTGAAAAATACTATATGTAGTAAATTTACTTATTCATTGGCTGATTTTTTCAATTTAAAATAAGAATTTTACAGATTCAAAGATAAAATCAAAACTAATTAAAACTGATATTTTATTCAAATATGCAATTTTAAACTATTTCATATTAAAAATATTGATTAGATTTTTATACATTTATCCTTATATATATTCTCTAGTAGAATATGAAAATTACTCTTTAGATAATGAAAATAATTGATTATAAATACCTTATCTAAATTAAATTTTTCAACAAATCAAGTTGTCTTCATTAGAGTTTTAAATAAAATTACAAATATTTTGTTGTCAAGTTTTTAAGATTAAATTCTATGTTTTATTACTTCTATTTTTAACTTAACATTCGTTATTTGTAACAACCTTGTTTCATTTATTATATTTCGTCAGATTTTTTTTAAATTGATTAAATTTAAGTTATAATAATACTTTATTTGTTCTATCTTTCATGCAGAATTTATTTAAATTTTTAATTAAAAAATTGAAAATCTAATTTTAAAGTTTCAAGACTCTGAGACGAATAAGCTATTATGTAAGAAATCAATATATAACATGATCTTTATAAGTTCATTTTTAGTAATTCATTATTTTTAAATAAAATCAGAATTATTAAATAAAGAGTTTATATTGATAATCCTTAACAAAAATTGAATTAGAATTATAAAGATTCTCAAAAGTTAAATAACTTAAAATTATAAAGTGCTATTATAAACTATGATAAAATAGAATAGGAACAATTGAAACTTATATCTCTGGTGGCAAAAAGCTTTATAGTTTAAGAATTTTTCAAACAGTTTTAATATTTATATAAATCTACTATTTTTTAATTCTATTTAAAATAAATATATTCAGAATGACTAAAAAGAAGAAAATATTTTACAAAAAGTACTTGTTTTGTAAAACATATGTATATACTTTAGCATCTGATTTACATGTTTATAGTTTTTTAAATAATCAAATCACAAGACTATTTAATTAATTTTTGATATACTTTAATTTGAAAGAGTCCATGTTTACATAAAGGGAAATCTTGAATTTTATTTGTTAAGATCTTCGAAAGAATCTCGGAGGAATCATATTTTAAGGTTTTTAAAATTGTTCAATTAATAATTTTGGGAGATATAGAAGGAATATTTTGTAAACTCAAATGTTAATTTTGCAATCAAATAACCTGAAGATTATCAGTATCAGTAGAATAAGATTAAAAACTGTCAATTTTCAAATTTCATTAAATTACGTTCTTCCTTTGGAGAAATTCTTAATACTAAATAACTAAATTAATTGATTAGGTCATTAAATTAGAGTCTAAGTTTGGTTGTGCAAAATTCATCTTCAAAAATAAATTCGAATTCTTTAATTCAACAAAATTTAGTGATTCTAACAATAAACATTAGAAACAAGTTATAAAATATATTTTATCAATAGATACAAAACTCTTTTTTTATATGAATAATTATAAAATACATATGGAATCATTAATAAATGACTAAAAACAATATAGTGATTATGTATGCTCTTATTTTAAATAATGATCACTTAATTTTACTTTCTCATCCTTCTCATTTATATGATTATTATGATTATTGCAATGAATTCCTCATTTCTTATTCTGCTCTTTCTTAATCTCTCCTCATTTATTATTAACGTTAATATTCCTCTTCTTATTATTCCAATTATTGATTTATTCTTTCCTACAAATTATTAGCTTCTACACCCATTGTCCAAGGATGTTACAAACATTCTTCAGGTGTTATTCTTCTATTGAAATCAGAATCAAACATCCTATTAATCAGATCTCTTAAAATATAGAACAATATAAAATACTTAAAATCATCTGGAAATCCTTATGGAAATAGTGTTTAATGTTATTTATTTTAAATATTCCAAAATTAGGCATAATCATTCTATTAAATTAGATTATATAGTTATTCTTGACAATAGCTAAAAGCAAAACAACCAGTTATCATTGTAAATAATATTTATGCAGCAGCAAAAACATCAACTTTTGATCCATCATAGGCTATTCTATCCCAAAGTTCAGGTGCCATATAAGCTAAAATTTTAAATTGTAAATATACATATTGTTCCTCCAAAGAAGTCGTCTATAAGGCCATTTGCTTATTTAGAAAATCCAAATCCTGCAATTTTCAAATTAAAATCTGAGTCAAACACAATATTATCTGGTTTTAAATCCAAATGACAAATGTTATGTTTTTTCATATGAATTAAAGCTGTCATTAATTAACGAAAATAAAATCTTGAAGTTTGTTCGTCAAATTTTTGAAGTTCTTATATATACGAAAGCATATGACCTTTTTCTCCTAATTCTAAGATCATACCAATTTTATAAACAATTTATCCATTTTTTTTCTATTTATAAGAATTTAATTACTTTGTAGGTAAGATTATCGCTATATTTTATAAGTTAAATTATTCTTGGATGTTTATTGTTATTAAGTTATTATAAAATTTAAACCTCTTATTATAGTTTTTATATTATTTCAGGCCTTTCTTATTCATTATATATCTTCAAGAACTTAATGGCTACTAATTCATGACCTTTTTGTCCCAATTTAACACTTATGACTTATAATCAATTTTATACACTGAATAAGTTCCTTTGCCCAGCTTTTTGATTATATGATAGCCTTCGCATATACTTCTAATCTCTTCTATTTTCATCTGATTTACTTAATTTTCGTTTTACATTATTTAATTTTATTTTTGATTATTTATGTGCTTTATTTAAGATAAATATAAATTTTATAATCAAATAATTAAGAATTAAGATATTTTCTAATTAAAAGGTTTGTACAAAGAACTTTGATTTGAAATGAGATTTATTTTGTTAATTAAACATTTCACAATGTGTTTTAATTTTAAAATTATTATTAAAATTTATGGTGGTTGTAATTTTTTTTAATAAATTCATTATTGCTATATTTCCACCTCATCTGTTTGTTATTAAATTGACTATTTAAGATTCTAAATTTCTTCATTGAACTTTATAAAGTCATCTCCCAAATTGAGAACTTCAACTCTTAACTTATCACCTTCAAGTTTTTTTAATTCAATCAGCATTTCTTGTTTTTCTTAATCATTTTCCATAATATTAACATTTAGCTAATTAAAATATTTAATTTTATTACTTTGTATTTAGTTTCATGTATATTGATAATTTTACCGCATTTATCAAAATGTTCAATTATAGAACAAAACAAATTTTTTGGGTCATCATAAATTAAAATCTCATCAATCATTTTAGTTGGCAGACTCCTCTTTAAAACTCTATTTTCAAAAGTAAATTTGAATTTTTTCATTAACTATCTTTTTTTATTTATCATGGGATTCTTTTTCTAACTATTTCCTGATTTATATGATTATTATGATTATTGTAATAAATTCCTCATTTCTTAATCTGCTCTTTCTTATTCTCTTATCCTCTATTTTTTACGTTTATGTTCCTCTTCTTATTATTCCAATTATTGATTTATTCTTTCCTATACCTAATTGAATTAATCTTGTATTTAATTTAATTTAGCTTCTACACCCATTGTCCAAGGATGTTACAAACATTCTTCAGGTGTTATTCTTCTATTGAAATCAGAATCAAACATCCTATTAATCAGATCTCTTAAAATATAGAACAATATAAAATACTTAAAATCATCTGGAAATCCTTATGGAAATAGTGTTTAATGTTATTTATTTTAAAAATTCCAAAATTAGGCATAATCATTCTATTTAATTAGATTATATAGTTATTCTTTACAATTGTTAAAAGCAAAACAACCAGTCATCATTGCAAATAATATTTATGCAGCAGCAAAAACATCAACTTTTGATCCATCATAGGCTATTGAACCCAAAAGTTCAGGTGCCATATAATCTAAAATTTAAAATTTTTAATATACTTTTAGTTCCTCCAAAGAAGTCGTTTATCAATCCTTAAACTTATTTAGAATATCCAAAATCTGTAATTTTCAAATTAAAATCTGAGTCAAACACAATATTATCTGGTTTTAAATCCAAATGACAAATGTTAAGACCTTTCATATAAATTAATGCTGTCATTAATTAACGAAAATAAAATCTTGAAATTTGTTCGTCAAATCTTTTAAGTGATAGCAAATACTAAATCATCGTACCTTTTTCTCCTAATTCTAAGATCATACCAATTTTATAAACAATTTATCCATTTTTTTTCTACTTATAAGAATTTAAATTACTATGTAGGTAAGATTATCACTAAAATATTTAAGTTTTACAATTCCATCATGGTTATGAAGTTGTTCTAAAATTTAAACCTCTTATTATAGTTTTTATATTATTTCAGGCCTTTCTTATTCATTTTTGACCTTCAAGAACTTAATGGCTACTTATTCATGACCTTTTTGTCCCAATTTAACACTTATGACTTATAATCAATTTTTACACTGCATCCTTTCCTATGCCCAGCTTTTTGATTATATAATAGCCTTCGCATATACTTCTAACCTCTTCTTCTTCCATCTGATTTACTTAATTTTCGTCTTACATTATTTAATTTTATTTTTGATTATTTATGTACTTTATTTAAGATAAATAAAAATTTTATAATCAAATAATTAAGAATTAAGATATTTTCTAAATAAAAGAGTGTTTAGAGACTTTGATGTATTTTGATGATCAAATATATAAACAATAAAAATGATAAGGAATGAATTGTCTCATCCTATTTGCAATCATAATTATAATTCCAAATTTAAATATAATAATAAAGAATTTTAATTAATACTTAATATTAATTATACTATACATTTCATATTCTATATGTCCAACTAAAATAAGATTTCAATACTCTTTAATCTTTGATATACATTAAAGCATCTATTAAAATGATTATCTAAGTAATTTGGATAATTATTTATTTTATAATCATATAATAAATTAATAAATATTAATGACTCTAAATTATAAATAAACCTTATTTAATAATTTATAGTATATTACTATTGATACAAAGCTTTGTAATAAGATTTAATAGAAATCATTGAATAATAATAAAATATAAGATCAACTGAATAAAATAGAATTAAAGAAAAAAATAAAAATAATAATTAATTGTTAATATCTGCATTTTTTATCTTTCAATTATATACTTAATGAAAATCAGAATTACTTTCTTTTATAATTAGATGGATAAAAAGAAAATTTGATTTATTTTAAATCTATTAAGAATCTCATAAATTCATTTTATTATTTAATTTTCTTATCATAATCAAATTTATACATTTCAATCTTGTAATTAATCAATTCGAATTTAATATAATCTAATATTTAAGGGCCAAATTTTAATAAGCTCTTATTGAGCAAAGTTATAAATATTCGAATATCAAATCTTTAAAGATACTCACACACAAAAAAATATTTATAATATCTTCTCATATTATCTTAGCAAAGGAGGCTAACCTCTTAGGAAGTAAACAACATTCTTAACGGTTGAAATATCGAAGTTGGTTGTTGAAGTATTCTTTGCCAGGTTTTATTTGACCAAAGCTAACATAAACCAAACATAAAAGTCTAATAGAAAGTAGAAAGCAAGNTACCAATTTTATAAACAATTTATCCATTTTTTTTCTACTTATAAGAATTTAAATTACTATGTAGGTAAGATTATCACTAAAATATTTAAGTTTTACAATTCCATCATGGTTATGAAGTTGTTCTAAAATTTAAACCTCTTATTATAGTTTTTATATTATTTCAGGCCTTTCTTATTCATTTTTGACCTTCAAGAACTTAATGGCTACTTATTCATGACCTTTTTGTCCCAATTTAACACTTATGACTTATAATCAATTTTTACACTGCATCCTTTCCTATGCCCAGCTTTTTGATTATATAATAGCCTTCGCATATACTTCTAACCTCTTCTTCTTCCATCTGATTTACTTAATTTTCGTCTTACATTATTTAATTTTATTTTTGATTATTTATGTACTTTATTTAAGATAAATAAAAATTTTATAATCAAATAATTAAGAATTAAGATATTTTCTAAATAAAAGAGTGTTTAGAGACTTTGATGTATTTTGATGATCAAATATATAAACAATAAAAATGATAAGGAATGAATTGTCTCATCCTATTTGCAATCATAATTATAATTCCAAATTTAAATATAATAATAAAGAATTTTAATTAATACTTAATATTAATTATACTATACATTTCATATTCTATATGTCCAACTAAAATAAGATTTCAATACTCTTTAATCTTTGATATACATTAAAGCATCTATTAAAATGATTATCTAAGTAATTTGGATAATTATTTATTTTATAATCATATAATAAATTAATAAATATTAATGACTCTAAATTATAAATAAACCTTATTTAATAATTTATAGTATATTACTATTGATACAAAGCTTTGTAATAAGATTTAATAGAAATCATTGAATAATAATAAAATATAAGATCAACTGAATAAAATAGAATTAAAGAAAAAAATAAAAATAATAATTAATTGTTAATATCTGCATTTTTTATCTTTCAATTATATACTTAATGAAAATCAGAATTACTTTCTTTTATAATTAGATGGATAAAAAGAAAATTTGATTTATTTTAAATCTATTAAGAATCTCATAAATTCATTTTATTATTTAATTTTCTTATCATAATCAAATTTATACATTTCAATCTTGTAATTAATCAATTCGAATTTAATATAATCTAATATTTAAGGGCCAAATTTTAATAAGCTCTTATTGAGCAAAGTTATAAATATTCGAATATCAAATCTTTAAAGATACTCACACACAAAAAAATATTTATAATATCTTCTCATATTATCTTAGCAAAGGAGGCTAACCTCTTAGGAAGTAAACAACATTCTTAACGGTTGAAATATCGAAGTTGGTTGTTGAAGTATTCTTTGCCAGGTTTTATTTGACCAAAGCTAACATAAACCAAACATAAAAGTCTAATAGAAAGTAGAAAGCAAGTCTATGTAATTTTTATTTTCTGTGTTTATTATTGGAGGAATCAATTACTAAATGAGAATAAAATTAGTAATGCTTTTTAAGTCTGAATTAAATTAATTTATGATTTTGTCTTTATGCATTGTTATTGATAATAATAATAATATCAAAATATTATTCATTTGTTATTAATATCTTTAAAAACCAAAAAAAAACTTTGAATTGAATGAGTTGAAAACTGATACATTCTGAATAGTATATTACTAAATTAAAAATAAATAAATTTAATAGATTTCAACATTTCAATTTGCATATTCTTATTTTTAGATTTATTAAATATAACCTTCAAATATCTTTTCTTTTTTATTTCAAACACTATTCCTACTCATGAAGAGAACTTTTATAGAGATCAATTAAGTGACTAATATTCCTATTCCTTCTATATTTAAACCTTGAACAAGTTTCTCTCGTTCTTCTAATTTTTTAAATAGCCATAGACCTTTATTCAGTGCCAGGTCTCAAATTATATGTAATTTCTTTTTTCTATATATTTGAGCTTCACATAAATTGTTTTGTTAAGAATTTGTGAATACTTGCAATATTATGGATAGGAGGGGGGAGGGGTGGGTAAACCATTATCAATTTAGCTTTAGTAAAAGATAAGGAGCGAAGTATTTGTTCCTTTAATAATTATTTGGATTCATTTGGCAATTTTTCTACCATATATCTCTCTCTTAAGCTCTAAAAATCAAACGAAGAGCAAAGTATTTTTCTGTAGGCAAAGTAGATAGAATAGCTCAATTCTCAAATTTAGGAGAGAATGAGGAAGAGAAATAGAGTTATTTATGAGCTATCAGAACAAAAAAGTATATTAATATTGAGGTAAATATAGTGAGCCACAACTCAGTTCGGGGTTGGGTTTGGGTTTGGG
>CAJJDM010000001.1:178660-197612 GCA_905182975.1 Paramecium primaurelia
CCCAAACCCAAACCCAAACCCAAACCCAAACCCAAACCCAAACCCAAACCCAAACCCAAACCCAAACCCAAACCCAAACCCAACTGTTAACTATCCTACATTCATATTGTAAATTATCATTCTAGTTTTCATATAAGTGAATTAATCTAGTGGATGCATAACCAAAAGTATTCGGTTCAAGAGAATGCGACCAAAAGTAAGCTTAAGAAGAAACGTTTAGAAGAATTAATTGATAAAATCAAAGACATTCAGAAATGAAATTGAAGGACTATGATATATATGTGTGTGTTAAATTGAATAATAATAATAATAATAATAATAATAATAATAATAATAATAATAATAATAAATATTTACTTCAAAATATGAGATAATAATCAAAATAACAAAAAAAATCAATAAATATTCTATATTAATTTTTGGTCCTTATTTGATATTTATTTCAATGAAACCCTTTTCAATCATTTATTAATAATGATATAAATTTATGTGATAAAGGGCAGATTCTTCTTTATAAATAGAAAAGGATTTAAATGTAAAAACTCAGAATCGGACACTCAAACTGTACTTTATAATATTAATTGCTTTCTCTATTTAATGAAAATAATTTTCAAATCAGAATTCTTTATATATTACCAGAATAATTAGAAATTGCTAACCTTAGTACGAACTATTAAATCTAGAAAATATCATGAAAGCTAAAATAAGAAAATTCTACTATTTAGAAAAATTAATAGAGTATTTGATAATAAAGGAATAAAACTTTTATTCAGTCAAAATATAAGAAACTCAATTTCTTTATTGAGATAAGAATAATATACAACTAATTATATTGCCTCTTTATTCAGATTATCAATCAACTAAATCAATCATATTTTCGAGAATAGTAACTTTCAAAGTCTAAAGTTTCAAAGTAAAATAAATATTATTTCTTTTGCTCCTCCTCTTCTTTCCTAAATTGGAAACTTGATCTATAATTATCTGATTTTTCTGTAAAATAATCTTTTTCTCCAAGTTTGATTTATGGGAACAATGTTGAAATATAATTTTTTGGATAGCCGTAAAAACTTTTAATGGGATAAAACTCTTGGCTTCAAGAAAGAATTTTTACCCAAATCATTCCTAATTTATTTTTTTTAACCGAAACTCGGCTCCTTAGTATAACCAAAAAAAATGCCACATATTCCTCTATTTTTAATGATGTAGGAATAGAATTGAGAAAATCTCACGAAATCTGATTCAGGCACTGACGAAGAATAGATGAACGATTTAAAGAGGTTACCACAAAAAGATTATCGCAAAACTTAATTCTTATGATAGGGAATAGACTATCTCTTGAGTCTTCATTATGTACTTGAAAAAAATCCCTCTTTAGTCCACTATATTGTATAAGAATCCTACTATTCGTTATGCTACAAATTAATAGGCTAGATAATCTCGAACAGTTAATAGTTATAATAAAAGATTATTAAATTTTTTTCAATAACAAAAGTTTAAGGACAAATTTATAAGAGCGTCTCATTTAAATTAACAATAAAATTTTTTCAACTAAAATTTAAATTTCTAAAAATAATTCCTTCCCTTTTACCAGAGATAAAATACGGCATAGGATCGCTCTAGTATCCAATCAAACCTAGATAAACTAATTATTTTGAGTCCTCAACCTTGCGGCGTTGAAAAATGAAACTTCCATTAACAAATTAGCACTCTCTAAATATAGATTATTCCTCTATATTAAAATACAATGTTATGAAAACAAACTACTTGGCAATAATGAGTAGCTGCCTGATTCCTACAATAATAAACAGAGAAAATAAAAATTACATAGTCTTGCTTTCTACTTTCTATTAGACTTTTATGTTTGGTTTATGTTAGCTTTGGTCAAATAAAACCTGGCAAAGAATACTTCAACAACCAACTTCGATATTTCAACCGTTAAGAATCTTGTTTACTTCCTAAGAGGTTAGCCTTCTTTGCTAAGATAATATGAGAAGATATTATAAATATTTTTTTGTGTGTGAGTATCTTTAAAGATTTGATATTCGAATATTTATAACTTTGCTTAATAAGAGCTTATTAAAATTTGGCTCTTAAATATTAGATTATATTAAATTCGAATTGATTAATTACAAGATTGAAATGTATAAATTTGATTATGAATAAGAAAATTAAATAATAAAATGAATTTATGAGATTCTTAATAGATTTAAAATAAATCAAATTTTCTTTTTATCCATCTAATTATAAAAGAAAGTAATTCTGATTTTTATTAAGTATATAATTGAAAGATAAAAAATGCAGATATCAACAATTAATTATTATTTTTATTTTTTTCTTTAATTCTATTTTATTCAGTTGATCTTATATTATATTATTATTCAATGATTTCTATTCAATCTTATTACAAAGCTTTTTATCAATAGCAATATACTATAAATTATTAAATAAGGTTTATTTATAATTTAGAGTCATTAATATTTATTAATTTATTAAGATTATAAAATAAAGAATTATCCAAATTACTTGATAATCATTTTAATAGATGATTTGATGTATATCAAAGATTAAAGAGTATTGAAATCTTATTTTAGTTGGACATATAGAATATGAAATGTATAGTATAATTAATATTAAGTATTAATTAAAATTCTTTATTATTATATTTAAATTTGGAATTATAATTATGATTGCAAATAGGATGAGACAATTCATTCCTTATCATTTGTATTGTTTATATATTTGATCATCAAAATACATCAAAGTCTCTAAACACTCTTTTATTTAGAAAATATCTTAATTCTTAATTATTTGATTATAAAATTTTTATTTATCTTAAATAAAGTGCAAAAATAATCAAAAATAAAATTAAAAAATGTAAGACGAAAATTAAGTAAACCAGATGGAAGAAGAAGGAATTAGTAAATGCGAAGGCTATTATATAATTAAATATCTAGGTCATGGAGCTTCTGCAGTGTATAAAATTGATTATAAGTCATAAGTGTTAAATTGGGACAAAAAGGTCATGAATAAGTAGCCATTAAGCTCTTGAAGGTCAAAAATGAATAAGAAAGGCCACAAAAAATATAAAAACTATAATAAGAGGTTTAAATTTTAGAACAACTTAATAACCATAACTATGATGGAATTGTATAACTTAAATATTTTAGTGATAATCTTACCTACATAGTAATTAAATTCTTATAATTAGAAAAAAAATGGATAAATTGTTAATAAAATTGGTATGATCTTAGAATTTGGAGAAAAAGGTAGTATGAATTCGTATTTGCTAACACTTAAAAGATTTAACGAACAAGCTTCAAGATTTTATTTTCGTTAATTGATGACAGCTTTAGTTTATATGAAAGGTCTTAACATTTGCCATTTGGATTTAAAACCAGATAATATTTTGTTTGACTCAGATTTTAATTTGAAAATTGCAGATTTTGGATTTTCTAAATAAGCAAATGGCTTGATAAACGACTTCTTTGGAGGAACTAAAAGTATATTTACAATTTAAAATTTTAGATTATATGGCACCTGAACTTTGGGATAGAATAGCCTATGATGGATCAAAAGTTGATGTTTTTGCTGCTGCATAAATATTATTTACAATGATAACTGGTTGTTTTGCTTTTAGCTATTGTCAAGAATAACTATATAATCTAATTTAATAGAATGATTATGCCTAATTTTGGAATATTTAAAATAAATAACATTAAACACTATTTCCATAAGGATTTCCAGATGATTTTAAGTATTTTATATTGTTCTATATTTTAAGAGATCTNATTAATATTTATTAATTTATTATATGATTATAAAATAAATAATTATCCAAATTACTTAGATAATCATTTTAATAGATGCTTTAATGTATATCAAAGATTAAAGAGTATTGAAATCTTATTTTAGTTGGACATATAGAATATGAAATGTATAGTATAATTAATATTAAGTATTAATTAAAATTCTTTATTATTATATTTAAATTTGGAATTATAATTATGATTGCAAATAGGATGAGACAATTCATTCCTTATCATTTGTATTGTTTATATATACTTAATTATGTAAGAATTTTATTAGAGATAAAAAATTATATATATTTGATCATCAAAATACATCAAAGTCTCTAAACACTCTTTTATTTAGAAAATATCTTAATTCTTAATTATTTGATTATAAAATTTTTATTTATCTTAAATAAAGTGCAAAAATAATCAAAAATAAAATTAAAAAATGTAAGACGAAAATTAAGTAAACCAGATGGAAGAAGAAGGAATTAGTAAATGCGAAGGCTATTATATAATTAAATATCTAGGTCATGGAGCTTCTGCAGTGTATAAAATTGATTATAAGTCATAAGTGTTAAATTGGGACAAAAAGGTCATGAATAAGTAGCCATTAAGCTCTTGAAGGTCAAAAATGAATAAGAAAGGCCACAAAAAATATAAAAACTATAATAAGAGGTTTAAATTTTAGAACAACTTAATAACCATAACTATGATGGAATTGTATAACTTAAATATTTTAGTGATAATCTTACCTACATAGTAATTAAATTCTTATAATTAGAAAAAAAATGGATAAATTGTTAATAAAATTGGTATGATCTTAGAATTTGGAGAAAAAGGTAGTATGAATTCGTATTTGCTAACACTTAAAAGATTTAACGAACAAGCTTCAAGATTTTATTTTCGTTAATTGATGACAGCTTTAGTTTATATGAAAGGTCTTAACATTTGCCATTTGGATTTAAAACCAGATAATATTTTGTTTGACTCAGATTTTAATTTGAAAATTGCAGATTTTGGATTTTCTAAATAAGCAAATGGCTTGATAAACGACTTCTTTGGAGGAACTAAAAGTATATTTACAATTTAAAATTTTAGATTATATGGCACCTGAACTTTGGGATAGAATAGCCTATGATGGATCAAAAGTTGATGTTTTTGCTGCTGCATAAATATTATTTAAAATGATAACTGGTTGTTTTGCTTTTAAAAATTGTTAAGAATAACTATATATTCTAATTTAATAGAATGATTATGCCTAATTTTGGAATATTTAAAATAATACACATTAAACACTATTTCCATAAGGATTTCCAGATGATTTTAAGTATTTTATATTGTTCTATATTTTAAGAGATCTGATTAATAGGATGATTGATCCTGATTTTAATAGAAGAATAACACCTGAATAATGTTTGTAACATCCTTGGACAATGAATGGAGAAGCTAATTTATATTAAATATAAGAATAATTCAATAATGTGTAGGAAAGAATAAATCAATAATTGAAATAATAAGAAGAGGAATATTAACGTTAATAATAAATGAGGAGAGATTAAGAAAGAGCAGATTAAGAAATGAGGAATTTATTACAATAATCATAATAATCATATAAATCAGGAAATAGTTAGAAAAAGAATCCCATGATAAATAAAAAAAGATAGTTAATGAAAAAATTCAAATTTACTTTTGAAAATAGAGTTTTAAAGAAGAGTCTGCCAACTAAAATGATTGATGAGATTTTAATTTATGATGACCCAAAAAATTTGTTTTGTTCTATAATTGAACATTTTGATAAATGCGGTAAAATTATCAATATACATGAAACTAAATACAAAGTAATAAAATTAAATATTTTAATTAGCTAAATGTTAATATTATGGAAAATGATTAAGAAAAACAAGAAATGCTGATTGAATTGAAAAAACTTGAAGGTGATAAGTTAAGAGTTGAAGTTCTCAATTTGGGAGATGACTTTATAAAGTTCAATGAAGAAATTTAGAATCTTAAATAGTCAATTTAATAACAAAGAGATGAAGTACAAATATAGCAATAATGAATTTATTAAAAAAAATTACAACCACCATAATTTTAAAAATGTAAAAATTAAAACACATATTGAAATTTTTAATTAACAAAATAAATCTCATTTCAAATCAAAGTTCTTTGAAAACATAATTCTGCATTATTTGATTATAAAATTTATATTTATCTTAAATAAAGTACATAAATTATCAAAAATAAAAATATAAAATTTAAAAAAAAGATAAGAAATGTAATAGGAGTAGCCAAGCAGTGAATGTGAAGGTTATCATATAATCAAATATCTGGGCAAAGGAGCGTATGCAGTGTATAAAATTGATTATAAGTCATAAGTGTTAAATTGGGACAAAAAGGTCATGAATTAGTAGCCATTAAGTTTTTGAAGATATAAAATGAATAATAAAGGCCTAAAATAATATAAAAACTATAATAAGAGGTTTAAATTTTATAATAACTTAATAACAATAAACATCCAAGAATAATTTAACTTATAAAATATAGCGATAATCTTACCTACAAAGTAATTAAATTCTTATAAATAGAAAAAAAATGGATAAATTGTTAATAAAATTGGTATGATCTTAGAATTTGGAGAAAAAGGTACGATGATTTGGTATTTGCTATCACTTAAAAGATTTGACGAACAAACTTCAAGATTTTATTTTCGTTAATTAATGACAGCTTTAGTTTATATGAAAGGTCTTAACATTTGTCATTTGGATTTAAATCCAGATAATATTGTGTTTGACTCAGATTTTAATTTGAAAATTGCAGGATTTGGATTTTCTAAATAAGCAAATGGCCTTATAGACGACTTCTTTGGAGGAACACCATGTATATTTTAAACTAAAATTTTAGCTTATGTAGCACCTGAAATTTGGGATAGAATAGCCTATGATGGATCAAAAGTTGATGTTTTTGCTGCTGCATAAATATTATTTGCAATGATAACTGGTTGTTTTGCTTTTAACAATTGTAAAGAATAACTATATAATCTAATTAAATAGAATGATTATGCCTAATTTTGGAATATTTAAAATAAATAACATTAAACACTATTTCCATAAGGATTTCCAGATGATTTTAAGTATTTTATATTGTTCTATATTTTAAGAGATCTGATTAATAGGATGTTTGATCCTGATTTTAATAGAAGAATAACACCTGAAGAATGTTTGTAACATCCTTGGACAATGGGTGTAGAAGCTAAATTAAATTAAATACAAGATTAATTCAATAATGTGTAGGAAAGAATAAATCAATTATAGAAATAATAAGAAGAGGAATATTAACGTTAATAATAAATGAGGAGAGATTAAGAAAGAGCAGAGAAATGAGGAATTTATTGCAATAATCATAATAATCATATAAATGAGAAGGATAAGAAAGTAAAATTAAGGGATTATTATTTAAAATAAGAGCATATATAATCACTATATTGTTTTTAGTCATTTATTAATGATTCCATATGTATTTTATAATTATTCATATAAAAAAAGAGTTTTGTATCTATTCATAAAATATATTTTATAACTTGTTTCTAATGTTTATTGTTAGAATCACTAAATTTTGTTGAATTAAAGAATTCGAATTTATTTTTCAAGATGAATTTTGCACAATCAAACTTAGACTCTAATTTAATGGCTTAATCAATTAATTTAGTTATTTAGTATTAAGAATTTCTCCAAAGGAAGAACGTAATTTAATGAAATTTGAAAATTGACAGTTTTTAATCTTATTCTACTGATACTGATAATCTTCAGGTTATTTGATTGCAAAATTAACATTTAAGTTTGCAAAATATTCCTTCTATATCTCCCAAAATTATTAATTGAACAATTTTAAAAACCTTAAAATATGATTCCTCCAAGATTCTTTCGAAGATCTTAACAAATAAAATTCAAGATTTCGCTTTTATGTAAACATAAACTCTTTCAAATTAAAAGTATATCAAAAATTAATTAAATAGTTTTGTGATTTGATTATTTAAAAAAATATAAACATGTAAATCAGATGCTAAAGTATATACATATGTTTTACAAAACAAGTACTTTTTGTAAAATATTTTCTTCTTTTTAGTCATTCTGAATATATTTATTTTAAATAGAATTAAAAAATAGTAGATTTATATAAATATTAAAACTTTTTGAAAAATTCTTAAACTATAAAGCTTTTTGCCACCAGAGATATAAATTTCAATTGTTCCTATTCTACTTTATCATAGTTTATATAATAGCACTTTATAATTTTAAGTTATCTAACTTTTGAGAATCTTTATAATTCTAATTCAATTTTTGTTAAGGATTATCAATATAAACTCTTTATTTAATAATTCTGATTTTATTTAAAAATAATGAATTACTAAAAATGAACTTATAAAGATCATGTTATATATTGATTTCTTAAAGAATAGCTTATTCATCTTTTTGTCTTTAAAAAATTGAAATATTAATATAATTATATTAATAATTTTATCTACTTCACCTAATAAATATTATAATATCATGAATAAAATTATTAATAATAACTATATGATAAATGTAAAAATCAAATGAATGTTTTTATAAATACATTTCTATTTTATCCAGCCTAAATAAAAATATTTAAAGGTGTATGAAATGGTTTAAAACTGCTTTTTTGAATAAAATATCAGTTCTAATTAGTTTTTATTTTATCTTTAAATCTGTAAAATTCTTAATTTGGATTGAAATAATTCAGTCAATGAATAAGTAATTTTACTACATATAGTATTTTTCGAGAAATCTTTAAATAAAATTACACTATGAACGTTTATTATATGTATATTATATCATTTATAATCCTAAAATGTATTATGAGTGGATAGATGATGGCAATATTACTGTTTATTCAAAAGAAAAGAAATTGAATAAAATGAATAAACTCATCAAACTCTCTAATCCCTTATACCATAACTCTAAGATACTATTTAAGCTTATTCTCTTAAAAGCACATGTTGTTCAAGAGTTTTAATCGTTGATGATGAATATTTTAATATTATGGCATTGTACTAAACCTTTAAACATTATGACTTTTAAGAGTATAGCATTCAAAATATCCCCAAAAGAGGATGAAATCAATTAATAATTATTAGATTAATTATAAATTTAAATCTATAGATAATTTATTATATTTACAATTTTCTTTAAACTATTATCATTTATAAAAAAAATAATTTTACCATTATGAATTCAATTTTTAAGGTTTCATGACTTTAATTTTTTTTTCAAATGAAAAAAAGTAATTATAATTTTTGACTTCTACTAGCATACTTGAAAGTAAAAATATTTTCATTGATTAGAAACCCCTAAATTGAAGGTAATATATTTCTACCAAATAATTATAACCCTATAAAATTTATCTAAATAACATATAAAAATTAAATAATAAATAATAAGCACGAAATATTTTAATTATATATATAATAAAAATTAAAGCATCATTATAAATGATGTGTATTTGGGGTCTTTAGGATTTAAAAAATAAATATATAAGTACTCCCACCCTAAATTAATCAAAATTATTTTAATGATTTTATAAAAAATATAAATTGATTATGAACAAGAAAATCAAATAATGGGATGAATCTATGAGATTCTTATAGGATTTAAAATAAATCAAATTTTTTTTATATCCATCTAATTACAAAAAAAAGTAATTCTGATTTTCATTAAGTATATACCTGAAAGATAAAAAATTACATATAAATATAATTGAAAAACATTGAAAAAATTTCAATTTATTTAATAAATTGTGATTGTATTTTTTCATTCTCCTTGAATAATTCAAATATCAATTATTTAAATTCATTTCTCTTTTTAGTTCTATTTATTCTGTTGATCTTAAAGTTTATTATTTTTCAATGATTTCTATTAAATACAATATTTTTTATTCTAATTTTAGGCCTAGAGTAGTATATGAAGTAAATTTGTTCTTAAATATTATTAAAAAGCTTTATGTCAATAGCAATATACTATAATTATTAAATAAATATATTAATTGCCAAATTTATAGAAGAGCGAATAATCATAATTTAATGAAATGGCTTTTATTCACTAATTTTTAGTTATAAAGTTTATTTATGATACATAATAATAATAATTAAGAGTCATTAATATTTTTAATTTATTAGGATTATACAATAAAGAATTATCCAAATTACTTAGATAATCATTTTAAAAGACTTCTGAGTATATCAAAGATTGAAGAGTATTGAAATGTAATTTTAGTTGAACATATAGAATATGAAATGTATAGTATAATAAATATTAAGTATTAATTAAAATTCTTAATTATATTTACTAATTATGATCGCACATAAGTTGAGAAAATTCATTCCTTATCATTAGTATTTTTAATATATGATAATCAAAATAATTCAAACCTTTCAAAACACTCTTTTAATTAAAAAGTATCTTAATTCTTAATTATTTGATTATAAATTTTATATTTATCTTAATTAAAGTGCATAAATTATCAAAAATAAAATTTATAACGAAAAATAAGTATAATAAATGGATATTGAAGGAGTTAGTAAATGCGAAGGCTATTATATAATTAAATATCTAGGTCATGGAGCTTGTGGAGTGTATAAAATTGATTATAAGTCATAAGTGTTAAATTGGGAAAAAAAGGTCATGAATTAGTAGCCATTAAGTTTTTGAATATCAATAATGAAAAAGAAAGAGCTAAAATACAAATTCACCAAATATAAGAGGTTTGTATTTTATAAAAACTTTTTGACCATCAAAGAATAATTAAACTTATAACATATAGAGATAATCTTACCTACAAAGTAATTAAATTTTTATAAATAGAAAAAAAATGGATAAATTGTTTATAAAATTGGTATGATCTTAGAATTAGGAGAAAAAGGTAGTATGAATTCGTATTTGAACGTGCTTCAAAGATTTGATGAAAAAACTTCAAGATTTTATTTTCGTTAATTGATGACAGCTTTAATTTATATGAAAAAACATAACATTTGTCATTTGGATTTAAAACCAGATAATATTGTGTTTGACTCAGATTTTAATTTGAAAATTGCAGGATTTGGAATTTCTAAAGAAGCAAATGGCCTTATAAACGACTTCTTTGGAGGAACAGAATGTATATTTACAATTTAAAATTTTAGATTATATGGCACCTGAACTTTTGGGTAGAATAGCCTATGATGGATCAAAAGTTGATGTTTTTGCTGCTGCATAAATATTATTTAAAATGATAACTGGTTAATTTGCTTTTAACAATTGTAAAGAATAACTATATAATTTAATTAAATAGAATGATTATGCCTAATTTTGGAATATTTAAAATAAATAACATTAAACACTATTTCCATAAGGATTTCCAGATGATTTTAAGTATTTTATATTGTTCTATATTTTAAGAGATCTCATTAATAGGATGTTTGATCCTGATTTTAATAGAAGAATAACACCTGAAGAATGTTTGTAACATCCTTGGACAATGGGTGTAGAAGCTAATTTATATTAAATATAAGAATAATTCAATTCTGAAATTGAAAAAATAGATTAATTATTGGAAGAATAAAAAAAGAAATATAAACATGATAAATAGTAAAGAATGGAATTAGAAATTGAATCAACTACAAATTCTTAATAATAATAATCATATAAATCAGGAAATAGTTAGAAAAAGAATCCAATGATAAATAAAAAAAGATAGATAATGAAAAAATTCAAATTTACTTTTGAAAATAGAGTTTTAAAGAGGAGTCTGCCAACTAAAATGATTGATGAGATCTTAATTTATGATGATCCATAGAATTTGTTTTGTTCTATAATTGATCATTTTGATAAATGCGGTAAAATTATAAATATACATGAAACTAAATATAAAGTAATAAAATTAAATATTTTAATTAGCTAAATGTTAATATTATGGAAAATGATTAAGAAAAACAAGAAATGCTGATTGAATTAAAAAATCTTGAAGATGATAAGTTAAGAGTTGAAGTTCTCAATTTGGGAGATGACTTTATAAAGTTCAATGAAGAAATTTAGAAACTAAAACAGTCGATTTAATAACAAAGAGATGAAGTACCAATATAGCAATAATGAATTTATTAAAAAAAATTACAACCACCATAAATTTTAATAATAATTTTAAAATTAAAACACATTGTGAAATGTTTAATTAACAAAATAAATCTCATTTCAAATCAAAGTTCTTTGTAAAAACCTTTTAATTAGAAAATATCTTAATTCTTAATTATTTGATTATAAAATTTATATTTATCATAAATAAAGTACATAAATAATCAAAAATAAAATTAAATAATGTAAGACGAAAATTAAGTAAATCAGATGAAAATAGAAGAGATTAGAAGTATATGCGTAGGCTATCATATAATCAAAAAGCTGGGCAAAGGAATTTATTCAGTGTCTAAAATTGATTATAAGTCATAAGTGTTAAATTGGGACAAAAAGGTCATTAATTAGTAGCCATTAAGTTTTTGAAGATATAAAATGAATAATGGCCTAAAATAATATAAAAACTATAATAAGAGGTTTAAATTTTATAATAACTTAATAACAATAAACATCCAAGAATAATTTAACTTATAACATATAGCGATAATTTTACCTACAAAGTAATTAAATTCTTATAAATAGAAAAAAAATGGATAAATTGTTTATAAAATTGGTATGATCTTAGAATTAGGAGAAAAAGGTACTATGATTTCATATTTGCTAACACTTAAAAGATTTGACGAACAAACTTCAAAATTTTATTTTCGTTAATTAATGACAGCTTTAATTTATATGAAAGGTCTTAACATTTGTCATTTGGATTTAAAACCAGATAATATTGTGTTTGACTCAGATTTTAATTTGAAAATTTGCAGGATTTGGATTTTCTAAATAAGCAAATGGCCTTATAAACGACTTCTTTGGAGGAACAGAATGTATATTTACAATTTAAAATTTTAGATTATATGGGACCTGAACTTTTGGATAGAATAGCCTATGATGGATCAAAAGTTGATGTTTTTGCTGCTGCATAAATATTATTTAAAATGATAACTGGTTAATTTGCTTTTAACAATTGTAAAGAATAACTATATAATTTAATTAAATAGAATGATTATGCCTAATTTTGGAATATTTAAAATAAATAACATTAAACACTATTTCCATAAGGATTTCCAGATGATTTTAAGTATTTTATATTTTTCTATATTTTAAGAGATCTCATTAATAAGATGATTGATCCTGATTTTAATAGAAGAATAACACCTGAAGAATGTTTGTAACATCCTTGGACAATGGGTGTAGAAGCTAATAATGTGTAAGAAAGAATAAATCAATAATTGAAATAATAAGAAGAGGAATATTAACGTTAATAATAAATGAGGAGAGATTAAGAAAGAGCAGATTAAGAAATGAGGAATTTATTGCAATAATCATAATAATCATATAAATGAGAAGGATGAGAAAGTAAAATTAAGTGATTATTATTTAAAATAAGAGCATATATAATCACTATATTGTTTTTAGTCATTTATTAATGATTCCATATGTATTTTATAATTATTCATATAAAAAAAGAGTTTTGTATCTATTCATAAAATATATTTTATAACTTGTTTCGAATGAGTATCATTAGAATCAATTAATTTTTTTGAATTAAAGAATTCGAATTTATTTTTGAAGATGAATTTTGCACAATCAAACTTAGACTCTAATTTAATGGCTTAATCAATTAATTTAGTTATTTAGTATTAAGAATTTCTCCAAAGGAAGAACGTAATTTAATGAAATTTGAAAATTGACAGTTTTTAATCTTATTCTACTGATACTGATAATCTTCAGGTTATTTGATTGCAAAATTAACATTTGAGTTTACAAAATATTCCTTCTATATCTCCCAAAATTATTAATTGAACAATTTTAAAAACCTTAAAATATGATTCCTCCAAGATTCTTTCGAAGATCTTAACAAATAAAATTCAAGATTTCACTTTTATGTAAACATAAACTCTTTCAAATTAAAAGTATATCAAAAATTAATTAAATAGTTTTGTGATTTGATTATTTAAAAAAATATAAACATGTAAATCAGATGCTAAAGTATATACATATGTTTTACAAAACAAGTACTTTTTGTAAAATATTTTCTTCTTTTTAGTCATTCTGAATATATTTATTTTAAATAGAATTAAAAAATAGTAGATTTATATTAATATTAACATTCTTAGAAAATTCTTAAACTATCAAGCTTTTTGCCACCAGAGATATAAATTTCAATTGTTCCTATTCTACTTTATCATAGTTTATAATAGCACTTTATAATTTTAAGTTATTTAACTTTTGAGAATCTTTATAATTCTAATTCAATTTTTGTTAAGGATTATCAATATAAACTCTTTATTTAATAATTCTGATTTTATTTAAAAATAATGAATTACTAAAAATGAACTTATAAAGATCATGTTATATATTGATTTCTTAAAGAATAGCTTATTCATCTCTTTGTCTTTAAAAAATTGAAATATTAATATAATTATATTAATAATTTTATCTACTTCACCTAATAAATATTATAATATGATGAGTAAAATTATTAATAATGACTTTATTGCTGTAGCCGAATAAATATATTTAAAAAGTTTAAAAAAGTTTGGATGCAGTATTATCATTTTTTCTTCCACCATACACACCTCAATTGAGAAGGTTTGGCACAGCGAGTATAAAAATTTTGTAGAGACAACTAACAGCAATCAAATGAAAAGCCCATAATTTATATAAAGAAGTATCTTTTCCTTAAATTTATTTTTTAGTTGACTTCGTAATATAATTCAATTTAAAAAGTAACTGAAATCTAAATTAATTTATAATACAAAAAATTGGATCAATACTTAACAAACTTTTGTAAAAACTTAAATAGGGGGTATTTTCCACAATAGAATCTTGCATGAATTATAATAAATTCTTGTGAAATAAAAAATAACAATAGATTTTAAGTATCTTTTGAAAAAAACGACTGTTTCAATTTCTCAGGTTTGGCTAAAAAAAAGGATAAATAAAATTTCAATTAATTTTCATAAAATATATGATTTTAGTGAAAAAAATCATGCATCTTTTAGAAATTATTTTGTTAAAACTTTAATTTGAATAAAATGATAAAAAACATTTTTCTTTTATTTATTTTAATTTTTTCAATTTGCATCCCCAAAAAATTAAATATTCTATTAATAAAAAATATAATCAGCATCATCAAATCAAGGTTAAAATATAAATTTGTAATTCAAAATTACGATTAGGAAAGAATAAATAAGTAATGATTGTTTTAAAAAAATTGATTCTGGATAGTATCTCTCTCATAAAAATTCCTCAAAAAATCATCTATTCAAATCCAAAATCATATATTGATTTTTAGAAATAAAAGATAATTATTTCCAAAATATAATTAAATAAATGGAAATCATCAGAACAGAATTAAGATTTGAAATGAAGTTATTTTTATACCAAAAGAATTGGAGAAATAATTAATAATTTAATAAAATGATTTAGACTGGTTTAAATATTGTACTTGAGGATTCTGTAAAGGAAACATTAGAACAATTAAATAAATTCAAAGAAGGTCCATTCAGTGGTATATTAATAACAGGAAGACCAGGAACTGGAAAGACTTTTTTATGCAAATATTTTGCATAAATAAATGATTCTTGTCATTTGTTTTTCAACTGTGTTAATGAGTTCCAAAATTTGGAAGCATCATAGATGGTTGAATTGATAAAGTAAGAAAGAAAAAAGCTAGTATTTTTTGATGACTTGGAATATTTTAGTTTTGTTCAACAGGAGAAATATTATAAATTAATCGAAATTTTAAAGATATGTTAAGAATAAGAACACAAATTAGTATTAATCACTCAGTCTCCAGAGAAACTGGACCTTTATCCTTAAAAATTACCATATGATAAAGCCACAGTAATATTATTACCAGAGAAGAAATTTAGAGAATAACTAATAGCTAAAAACTTACCATAGTTTAACTTTTTAAGTGGGTTAACGGATAGCTATTCAATTAGTGATCTTATTTCTTTAATTAAAGATATTTAGATGGAACCATTAAGAAAGATAATTAATTGTTAAAGTTTCGAATTGATAGATGGACAGTATCATGTAAATGAGATTATAAAGGAATCAAGCTTACAATTAAGCTATGATGAGAAACTAAAGTTTATGTAGGAGGGTAAAATAAAGATCGAATAATTAGAAGAAAAAGATGTAAGAAGAATATTGAATGAGAAAAAAAGAATATGAGAAATTATAATAAATATTCAATGATAAATCAATTTCCCCATTAATCTTTTTCAATTTAAAATTGATTTGCTTATTTATATGTTTAGTAAAAGACTTGTATATTTGTTGATGATTTAATTACTAAATAAACTAAATATGTTTATCAAAATAGTTATAGAGGAAGAAAACAGATAAGATTATGAATCTATTAGCTTCTTGAATAATTCTTTATTTAAAAATAAAAATATCTTAATTTTAAATATATTTGTTACTAAAATAAAAGGAATATAATTTTAGCATAATCATATTTAATTGAGGAGGATTGAAATATTTTTAGTTGGACATTCAAGATATGTAATTGATAAAATAATTAACATTAAGTATTAGTTAAATTTCAATTATTTATATTATTTATAATTTATTTTGTGATTCTTAAAGGAGCAGCAATCAATTCCTAATTTTTGTATAGTTTTAATATACTTAATTATCTTCTTAATTAAACCCATCTTTGCTAAAATGTGCAAACATAGTATGTAAAAATGATTTTAATAATATAAGAATTTAATTAAATATCAAAGATTAAATATATTTGATGATCAAAATACATCAAAGTCTCTAAACACTCTTTTAATTAGAAAAGTATCTTAATTCTTAATTATTTGATTATAAAATTTATGTTTATCTTAATTAAAGTGCAAAAATAATCAAAAATAAAATTAAACAATGGAGGAAGAAAATTAAGTAAACCAGATGGAAAGAGAAGATGTTAGAAGCACATGCGAAGGCTATCATATAATCAAATATCTAGGTCATGGAACTTATTCAGTGTATAAAATTGATTATAAGTCATAAGTGTTAAATTGGGACAAAAAGGTCATGAATAAGTAGCAATTAAGTTTTTGAAGGTCAAAAATGAATAAGAAAGGCCTGAAATAATATAAAAACTAAAATAAGAGGCTTATATTTTAGATCAACTTCATAACCATGATGGAATTGTAAAACTTAAATATTTTAGTGATAATCTTACCTACATAGTAATATAAATTCTTATAATAGAAAAAAAATGGATAAATTGTTTATAAAATTGGTATGATCTTAGAATTAGGAGAAAAAAGGTCATATGCTTTCGTATATATTAGAACTTCAAAAATTTGAAGAACAAACTTCAAGATTTTATTTTCGTTAATTAATGAAAGCTTTAATTCATATGAAAAAACATAACATTTGTCATTTGGATTTAAAACCAGATAATATTGTGTTTGACTCAGATTTTAATTTGAAAATTACAGATTTTGGATTTTCTAAATAAGCAAATGGCTTGATAAACGATTTCTGTGGAGGAACAGAATGTATATTTAAAATTAAAATTTTAGCTTATAAGGCACCTGAACTTTTGGGTACAATAGCCTATGATGGATCAAAAGTTGATGTTTTTGCTGCTGCATAAATATTATTTGCAATGATGACTGGTTGTTTTGCTTTTAACAATTGTAAAGAATAACTATATAATCTAATTAAATAGAATGATTATGCCTAATTTTGGAATATTTAAAATAAATTACATTAAACACTATTTCCATAAGGATTTTCAGATGAATTTAAGTATTTTATATTTTTCTATATTTTAAGAGATCTCATTAATAAGATGATTGATCCTGATTTTAATAGAAGAATAACACCTGAATAATGTTTGTAACATCCTTGGACAATGGGTGTAGAAGCAAATATATATTAAATTTAAGAAGACTTTAATAAATTATAAGATAGAATAAATCAATAATTGGAAAAATATAAAGAGGATTATAAACTTAAATAACAAATGATAAGAGATTAAGAAAGAGAAAATTAAAAAATGAGGATTTTATAACAAAAATCATCATTTAAATCAAGAAATAATTAGTAAAAGAATCCAATTAAAGAAAAAAAAAGGGAAATAATGAGAAGACACAAATTTACATTTGAAAATAGAGTTTTAAAGAGGAGTCTGCCAACTAAAATGATTGATGAGATCTTAATTTATGATGATCCACAGAATTTGTTTTGTTCTATAATTGATCATTTTGATAAATGCGGTAAAATTATAAATATACATGAAACTAAATATAAAGTAATAAAATTTAATATTTTAATTAGCTAAATGTTAATATTATGGAAAATGATTAAGAAAAACAAGAAATGCTGATTGAATTAAAAAATCTTGAAGATGATAAGTTAAGAGTTGAAGTTCTCAATTTGGGATATGATTTTATAAAGTTCCATCAAGAAGTATAGAAACTTAAATAGTCAATTTAATAACAAAAAGATGAAGTACCAATATAACAATAATGAATATAATTTTCAAAAACATAACCTAAAAAAATTTAATAATTGATTTTAAAAATTAAAAAACATTGTGAAAAGATCAATTAACTAAATAAATATTGTTTCAAATTAAATTTATTTCAAAACACTCTTTTAATTTGAAAATCTGAATTATTTAATTATGATATTTGTAATTATCTTAAATAAAGTGTATGATTATCAAAAATGAAAATTAATTATTTAAAATAATAAAGAAATGCAATAGAAGTAGTCAGTGAGTATATGCTTAGGTTAAATTACAATAAAATATTTCGGTGATGGAATTTATGTGGTACATAAAATTTATAATAATTAATAAGTGATAAAATTGTGACGATAAGATTTAGATTAAGTAGCTATTAAGTTTTGAAAATCAAATATGAAAATTAAAGGCTCAAATTAAAATAAAAACAATAATAATGGGCTTAAATTTTTAAACAACTTTAAATTCCTAGAATAATTTACATTATAAAATATCATGATAAT
>CAJJDM010000001.1:198803-210525 GCA_905182975.1 Paramecium primaurelia
TCTTACCTACATATATTATATAAACTCTCAAAAATTATTCAATATATAAAAAAATTTTACTATAATATAAAAAGAAAATTCCAGTATCATTTGAGATTAATAAAGATTAAACTTACTCTAAACAATATATATAAGCAGGCTGTTAATTTAGAATATTGTTATTAATATTATTTATTTTTAATTATTTTAATTATTTTAATGAATCCTCAAATATTTACTTGTAATTATCTGACTCATAATTTGAATCCAATTATAAAGTTCTGTTTAAATGAAAATTGTAAATCGACAAAAGATAAGCTTTGTGAAATTTGTTGGAAAGAATTTCATGAGGAACATCTATTAGATTGTTTTCCAATTACAATATTGTATTATATATTAGAAATTCATCTTAAAAAAATAGAACAACTCTTATAGCGAATTCAATCATTATCAATTGAAAATCAATGTAATTCATTTTATTAAGAATTGATTGTTTATCAAGATAAATTTAAGAAACTCATTTAAAATTAATTAGACGAAATCCATTTATACTAAGATATTTAGATTGTAATTAGATTAGCAAAGCAATGCTATAATAATGAAATATAGAAATTATTAATAGCTTTCTTATGGACTCAATAAATAGAAATAAATACTAAAAATACAATCATTTAGATAATTCAAGAGGTTTATTCATTAGATGACCCTTAATACTTTTCATTTATACTTAATTAGCAAAGTATTAGATAATTTATCAATTATTTTAGTTGAAGATTTGCTTTATTTATGTAAATATAATCATGCACTTTAAAAGATTAATGATGCACTAAAACTTAAAAAGGATTATGTTCTTTAAGCTAAGAAATGTAATATATTCTAAAATTTAGATTCAATATTAATTATTCTGGGTAAAGATCAAGAAGCAAATTAATTAATAGCACATCAGGATGATTATAATTATGATAATTTTTTATAAGGTCATGTGATTTCATTAGTCAATTATCATTACTGTAATTCTTAACTTAATCAATTAGACAAAAGATAGCATTAAAATGATGATAGATTTAATTTACAGTTGTTTCAAAGTGTATCTCTTTTAGAGTAAGGAAAAATAAAGGAAGCTAATAAAATAATAAAAGAAGAATTAGCTAAAAAGCCAGAAAGTTTAGATATTATTATGTTCTATGGTAAATAAAGATTATAAATAAAGTTAAATGTTTGATTTTTTATTAAAATAAAATTGAAAAAGCAATTAGATTTTGTTAATAAGGTATGGAAAAATATTCTAATTGTTAGGCTTATTGTGATGCAAAGTGTAATTATTAATTAATTTTTAGTTATTTGTATGCTAATGTAAAATCCAAAATAATTTCATATTGATAATTTACAGAATTTAGATGATGAAACAAAAATAACATATTGTATTGTATTAGAAAATAATAATAGCAATTATACTGATTAAATAAGGTGAATTTTAAAAAGCTATTGAATTTTTAAACTCAATATAAAAAAATTCAAAAAAGTATTCCGAAGCATAAAGTTTTAGATGTAATTTTGAATTGTATATAAGTCATTGCTATAAAATTGTTTTCAAAAAATAAAATAGTTTTCTCAATTTAATCATATGAATAACATAGATAAATAAATTCACCATTAATAGTCTTTATTTCAGAAGGTATAATTTATTAGTAATAAAAGTGAAATAATTGTTTTTAGAATAATAATTTAAAAATGCTTTAGATATTGTTGAGAAAAAGTTACTAAAACTCCCTCAATGTTTATTTTTAACTTTGCTAAAATGTTAAATTTGTTATTTATTAGGATAGCAACTTGTTTAATAACTTTATAAAAATATGGACTTGCATAATAATATTTAGAACCATTAAGGATATAGTATCCAAATGAATTTATTATTGAAATTTGTTATGGTATTCAAATAGATTATCTAAATTAGTATACACTTTAGTAGGAATGAAACAATATACATAGGCGTTAGAAATAATGAATAATCTACCATTAAAAGAATAAAAATATGAATTTCTTGAATTAAGAGGTTTTTTTTAATTTATGATTTACAGCATAGATTTTATTTCATCAAGGATTATTAAGTGAATCAATGGATTGTTTTAAATTATTGCAATCAAATTAATATAATAAATCTAAAATAAATATATATATGGGTTAATTATTTCAATAACTCATTAGGTTTGATTAATCAATTATTAAAATAATATACTATTGCAATATATTATTATGATTAGGAACTTAAAAATGAAACTTACAAACAATAATTGCTTTATAATAAAGGTAATGTTATTATTTGAGTTTTTAGCACTTACTATTTTAGAAAAGAACATAACTTAAAAAGTATAACCTAATGATTTATCTTTTGAGGAAGCCAAGAAAATATTTCAATCCTTAATTGATATTTATGATTCTTAATGGTTTCTAGGTTAATATATTCTATATAAATTTAAGTTATTGTTTATTATTTGTAAAATAATTTTAATGAGGCACATAATTTATTAGAAATACTAAAAAAAGATTCTTAAAAAATTGAAAAAGCATTAAAATTATAAGGTATTATAAATATTTTAAATAGCTAAAATATATTATAAATAATAATTATTTGGAATTATAGTAAGTATATATCAAAAGATCAATTTATCATTCTTAAACAAAAATGAAATTTCATAATTTAGTAATATATAAATTAAATTTAGTAATCTCTGCAATTTTAATAAAGAATTTTGAATTGGCTGATTCATTAATAAATAAATGTTAATAATAATTGCAATCACTCATTTATTTATTTAAAGGTATAATTATAATATATCAAGGTTTTAAAATGGAGTAAGAAGGTAAAAATTTAGAATCATCTAAATTTTATGAAGAATTTTGTTAATATGAATAATCATAATAGACTGCCAGTGAATATCCTTTACTAATATAAGCTGCTAAGTTAGCATTAAGTTATTATTATCACTTATTTTTAGGACAGATATACATAAAACTAGATTAAAATTAAAAAGTAATTGAATTTGAAAATTCGATTAAATAAGATTATCCAAATCTTCCTTTAGATACTAATTATTAATGTAAATTTTCATTAATTTATATTAGAATTTATAATAAAAGAGTTTTAAATAATTACTTATTCAGTAAAGCCGATAGCTTTTTAATTAGAGATTATTAATTTAAATTTATTAATGGATTTCCGCTAATGGTGTCTACTCATTGACAAATATGACTTTATGAATATCTATTAATTTGAACAGATGTTCAAATAATGAAAATATAATATATTCATATTAAAATAAAGTAAGTTCTTCTTTTATTATTTTTCACAGTATATGTTTGTATGAATATATCATAAATAAATGAATATTTTATAATATACCAATTAAATGTAGAAATAGAAATTTCTAAAATTTTTATTAAATATAATAATTTTTAAAATCAGTTAAAGACATAAATAATTTCGCACTCAGTTTTCAGCTAACCGAAAGAATGATTTATTAATTTTTATTAAATAGAATTGGATTATTATATTTCCAGATATCATTTAAATATACACATATCATTAAATCTAATATTAGAGAACCCTTTTTCAAAAAAAGTATTTCATAATGCAAATTTAACATATTGAGAAATTAAAATTTTTATTTCATCATCATTTGATTTGTAATTGCTTGAAATTAAGTTCTATTTTTATTTATAATAAATTTAGAAGTTAAAGAATGGGGCTAAATTGAAAACTTCTATTCATATTATAATATGGATTCATCATATCATTTTATTCTTGATAATTTATTTTCTTGTAATAGAATAAGACTTAATAAATAATATCAATTTTATCTAACCTTACATTTTATAAGCAGATTAATCATTTGAATCTAAATGAATTGCTGAATCACTCTATATAATTAACTGATCAATATTTCTTTTCTCTTTGATTTTCATTTAACTAACCTTTCATAAATAAAGTCAGTGCTTTACTTATGTTAGTAAGATAAATTTAAATAATAATTGTTAAGTTATGGATTGATTTTTATTGCCGTTAATTGTATTTTTCATTCTATAAGCAGATTCATTTTAAGGGTTGTTTGCATTCTTTTAAAAAAACCAAGTATAATTTTAGGAGTTTATGAAATTTTCTTAATTATTCTATTAATAAAATCAAGTAAATTTATATAGTACCTTAAACTAAATTATTTAATTCTTATACATTCTAAGATTGGTTTCTATATCAAAATTATTATTAACTAATTATATTTTTTAATTTATAACTTATTGAATAAATTTAGCTATTTTCCATTTAGATGTGAATAATATTTAAGTTTTTTTCTAATGAAGATAAATATATAAGTTATTCAATTATAAGTTAACAAAAAGATTCTTTATATCAAAACACCTATATAGATTCTCCATTAATTTCTTAATTGTGAATTAATAATTTGATACATAAATTTATTAATAATAATACTCAAGGAAATGTAAAGTATTTAAATTTTGATCCTTCTACAGTACAAGTAGCTTTGCAAGTTGTGCATTCCTTTCTAATCAATTTTATTTTTCTATCTTTCACTAATTTTGTATCTGACATTTTGCATTATTAACAAATTAATTATTCTTCTACTTCTAAAAGTATATAAATACTTAAAAATTCCCTAAGGTAAGACTAAATATCTTTACTTTTAATTCTTTATCCTAAGATGATCATTTATTCATTTTTTATTAACCTATATTATTATTATTATTTATATACACTTAACCCCAAAATTAAGCATAAAAGTACTAGTTTACAAGCTTAGAGTTCATTTTTATTTAGTTACATATTGATGAATAATTTTACCAAAAAGTTCTAGCTCCCTTTATCTAGACTATTGGTAACGTAATTTATAATTTAGTGTTACTAAACTTATGTTTCTCAAGTTATTAAAATAGTCTATCTAAGGCTTTGATGTAATATTTCTTATTTTCTTATTGCTATATTTCAAAATCATATACCTTTATCAAACTAGATTTGTTATCCATTTTTCAATAATTTAAATAAATTCTTTAATAAAATAATTACATAGTGAACTTATTTTTTATTAAATAAATATTAGAACCTATTTAAAATAATTATAAAATTATAATATTGAGAATAATATTTTTGATATTTTCTGGAATTACATTATATGGTGACAATTTAAAAAATAAAATATATTTTCATAAACTATTTTAAAATTACCTAATTTATATTTACTCTGAATCAAAATCCCAAGTTATTATATATTCTGCGTCTTCACTTATTATTCCATAAATCCAAGGATTATATCTTTGTCCAAAATCAATAAACTATTCTAATTAGAACAATTAATCAGTTTGGTCTGAATTTAAAGATTTTTCTTTTGAAAACTTAATTATCTATAACACTCTTCCATATATATTGAAAATAAGGGACTTCTACTAATTGTACACTTATTAAAAGATACAAAAAGAATCTTATTTATTAGATGGTATTTAATGTTAACTTTATTTGTAAAACATACCATTTATTTCACAATAGTAATTTATGTAAGACTTATTTGATGGTTGGAATGTAAATTAATTATTATTAATAAAACATATTCTATAACCAAATTGCTCAACAATAAGTTTTTATTTTACAATCCAATTGCATTGTTATAATTCAAAATTTGATGAATTTGGCTCGATAATTAATATGAAATTGTCTTTTCCACAAGATATAATTCTAGTACCTTAATCATTTATTGATAGTCCTAAAACATTATTATGTTCTTAAATAGTTTATGTAAAAGGTTTGTTACTTCCAATTTAATTAGTAAATAAAAAGTGAATTGGACCTATTTTACTACCTATAATAATAATATCTTCTTTCATAGGGTGTAAAATTAGGCACATAGTGTTAAATTATCCAAAGCATTTTTAAGTATATTTTGGATTAGCCATTAAGTTTGATGAATATTTACAAATGAATTTATCTGAGCTTAAAATTATATTTTATTTCTGCATTTGAAAGTTCAAGGTATTGACTGTAGCATTTCCAAAATGAAATAACTACAATAATTTTATTTCTCCTCTTTTAAATGCAAAACATTTAATGAAGGATTCTGTTTAAACTAAAAGTAGTGTTTTATTTTTATTAATTGCCATAGCTCGAGATGAACAATTTTAATGAATAGAAGACTATGGGAGTAGTTTGTAAGAGAAACTCTTAGAATGCGATTCAGGCATTATATTATTCATAAATTTAGAATATATACCTTTAAATTAATTTTATAAATTAAACACTAAATTAATTCGTAAAAATTCTTTATAGTTTTAAAATCTGATACTTCAAATTCTAAGAAAAAAAATAAATGAGTTCTTAAAATATTCTATTACATTATAATATATCAAAATAGATTAAGGTGCTAATATTTAAATACTTAACATAAGTAAATTCTCATTCATGATGAAACTTATGAATGAAATGAATCAAGGAATTCTATATTAATAAATTCAATTCTATTAAATTTATTCTTATTAATATAAACAACAATAATATAATTTATGTAAATTAAGAATTATAATGTTACAGAAAGAAAAACTTAAAAAAAAGATGGAATAACTAAGAAAATTAAATTATTTAATAATTAAAAAAGTAAAATTTATCCGATAACAATGATTTTACTTTTCAAAAAATATTGTTATTTTTAGAAAAGAAATTACAATAAATATATAGTTAATTAGAAAAAGATTAATGAAATATAATATAGTATTAATTAATTAATGTAATAATTAATCATAAGTTAAATGTCTCTCAATATTGATAACTGTTTTTCATTTTCAAACAAGTTTTTAACTTTAATAATGAAAAAATAAAATGACCATAAAAAATGATTTTTGTGTCAATTTAATTCTAAATCAGTAATTAAATCAATTTGATAAGATTATTAACATACACTTTACCTTTCTAATAAACTTTTTTCCGCATAATTAGTAAGTTATATTAAAAGAAAAATACCTGTAAATTGTATTTTATTTATTAATCTTAGACATATCAATATATTTACTATAAATCTTATTGATTATTTCATTAAGATAAAATTATTATTTCAATAAAAACAGTATTATTTATTTTATTCTCTAGATTAATAGTATTAATTTATTATATTCTCAACTTCTTTGTAGGTTTATTTGGTTTTAATTTCCAGAGTGGATATTTTCAATACCAATAATTTTTTATTTGAAATTACTAATTTTTACTTCTTTTTCATAAATTCAATAAATTTATTTATTAAGATTATTGGATAAATATATGAACCAATAATTTCATTATTCTTAAAAACAAAATAAAATTTTCCTATTTTCCATATTTTTTCATATCATTTCTAAAAAATGAAGAATATTTTTTCAAAAAGTGAGATAACTACAAATAGTTTTATATTGAATAATTAAAGATACTTTTTCCATAAAGTGAAAACCATTATAGTTTATTTAATTAGTATTATTAATTATTAGTATTTCAACCAAATTTGATAGAAAAAGATATGATATATACTACTTTTAATTGGGATTATGCTAATGAAAAATTCATCTACAGTAAACTCATAATAATATTTACTCAGTAAAAAGAAATCTAATGTATTAAAAATGGAGCTATAATTAGAATGTAAGTTTTCTTTTATTAATCTTTCTAGAGATACTATTAAAGACATATCAAAAACCCCTGATGGATGACATAATTTTTAATAAATCAAATATCTTCAATGGTGTGAAAATACGGATTAAATGATAAAAAAGTAGGTAAATGGTTTGCTAAATGGAATGGCGGGACAATAATTGATGTAGGTGGAATTTATAGTCAAATAGATAAATAAATATAATTGAAATAAATTATACTCAGATGATGGAAAAAAATAGGGTTTATGGAAAGAAATGATAAAAAATTATTGGATGTAAATATAATATATATAATCATTAGAAAGGCTTAGGCTTATGAAATTGGATAGTATAATTCTATTTTTTTTAAATTAAATCTATTTTCTTCTTATAGAATTTGATTCCATGATGTAAAAATATATTAATGCTCAATCAATAATAAAATTAAAAATATTAAAACAGCTGAATTGAATAGTATTATTTTTTTTTCAAATTAAATTTATTAATTTACAAAGTAAGAGCATATCATTAATTATAAAAATATACTCTTTTTCTTAATAGAAAAGAAGTGTCTATAATTATATCCAAATTAAAAATAAAATACCCTTGCTTTAGATATAGAATATAATAAAATTTAAAATCCAAATTAAACAAAAAGAATAATATTTCTTAATTTTGAATATTTTTTCTCATGCCTTTCATTTTAAACACTTATGAAAATAATTTACTATTGATATCAGGACATTAGAATTGAATTATAATCATCTTTTTATGTTTCCAATAATGTTGAAAAATGATAAAAAAGAAAAGTATAAGTTTGCTTACTTAGCTAAAAATATATTAAGATATTAAAAAAATAATCATCAAAGTTTTTAATAATTAATTCTTTAGTATCATAACTACTAAGATTAATTGTCATGGAAATTAAAAAACCTCAAAACAATTTTTTTGCCAATTAGTTAAAATTATATTATAAACAATCAATATAAAAATAATTATATTTTAATGATATAAGATATTTACATTGTAAGCCTTGAGCTTTAATTAAAAAATAATTTAATTAATTTTATTGATTATCCATACTGAATTTTTTATTTTATTTTTTACATTTTACTAAATTCTATAGCAATTAAATAAATTTTAAACCATTAAATAATATGATATTTTTATATTATAAAGGAAAATTTAATATTATTATGCTAATTTAACTAATAACAACTTGGGATAATTGATTATAAATGATACTGATTTTTAATAAAAATAAATAGATAATGGAGTATAATTAATACTTAGTTTGTTATCTATCATAGAATATTAAAATATTATAATTTTATTTTATAAGATTTAAAATGTTATAATAAATCAATTCTTTTAGATCTAATATAATTAACAGAAGCCATTATACATTTACCATATAAAATCTTCTTCTAATTTTTTTATTTAAGTTGAAATAGCAGCATTCTGACTATTAACATATTCTTAATGCATCTAAGAATTTTAAATCAAAAAATTTTCTATTTGCTCCTTTTGATTATATAAATATTCAAAAAAAGTGTTATTTATTTCTCCTATAATTTTGGGAACAAATCTTTAAAATTACTAAGATAACTATAAATTTTAATAGCCTCTGGTTTATTACAAAAAATCAAAGAACAATTAAAAATTGTAATGTAATATTATTTGATGATCTAAAACATCTTAAAATTGGAATATTTTTTTTGCAAATATTATTTCATCTTACTATTGATATTTAGGATTGTTTAAGTAATGATTCACTTGGGAATACAAATTTTATGGATTTATTAATTTAGATTGGGTTTTTGCTTGATTAAAATATCCTAAGAATTGCAAAAACTCTATTAATATCTTTTTTTCAATATTAAAATATTGTTCTTATTATGAATTTGAGGAGTTTATAAATTATTGCTTTTCTGGGTTTATTAAATGACCTTCCTAGCCTTGAAAATATGTTTCTTATTTGTTAATTAGACATTATTAATTATTTTATTATGGATAAATTTAATTCAACTTATCTTTTGTCATATAATAATATTGTCTAAAATAAAATGAATAATTACTCTGCTCTATTTATTAATTCTTATTGTGTTGGTTTATAATTGCTGCCATTCTATCTTATCTAATTTGTCTAGGCATCAATACTTTATATTGACGAAATAATTGTTTATAAAACTTATTCATTAAATTATGCTACTTAATTAGTTTCTAATAATTCTATTTGATTAGAATCAAATTATTCAAATTCATATTTTTTTATAAACTCATTTAAATATTATTTAACTGGATCATTTATATACATGAATTCTTATTATCCGTTTTAACTTGTAACTTAATTCTCCAAAGATTAAACTACTTTTTTGAGTGTATATAATGCAATTTTTTTTTCAGATATTAATTTAGTCTTTAATTAAAAGTTATTTGAATATTATTATTGCAAATCTCGATGTATTCCATTTGATAAATTTAATTATAAAATAATTTTGTTATTACTCAAAGTAACTATTGGATTATTTTGAATATTCTAAAAATGTTCAAGTACTGCTTTCCTTGAATATAATAAATTAATCAAGTTTTATACATCCTGATATACATAGTATTCAATAAGTGCTTCCTCTTATTTTTAATGTTATTAAAAAATTTATGCTTATTTTTGATATTGATAGTATGCCTCTCCCATAAAACTATTTAATTATTTAATTCAATTCACTTTGGTTTCGAATTTAAAATAGGTAAATAGAATATAAATTAAATACTATTATAAATTAATATAAAATTAATATCAAAATATAAAAAACCTATAAAAAATTAGAATTTAATATTATCTTAAATTTGTAAATTATAACTAAAGTGATTTTTTATTAATAAAAACACTTAAAATTAGTAAAATTCATAAAAGTATTTTCTTCTCCTCTAAATGAATAAATATTTATTTAACAAATTCAAAGTTTATTATGAAGAAAATCAAAAAAATTCATAGAAATTAAGTGTTTTTATTTTATTACGATTCGAAGAGACTGAAAATTAAAGTCTAATAAATTTGAAGGAATGGATTCATTACTATGATTTGAGTTAAAATCATTTTTTTTAATTATTAGACTAAATATACACAAAGTTCCATAAAATGAAAAGTACTACTAGAATATAAAGATCTAAATGTTATCATTTATAAATAAATCAAATTTAAATTGTGATCAATCAAAACTAATTACTAATCTACATAAAATAACATCTCAAATAAAGTCTTCCTTATTAAAATTATTAAAATATATATCTTTAATAGAACTTATTTCAACTATTTAGATATCAAAATACATCATCTTTTGATAATATTTTTGTTATATAATGCTATTGTTTTAGTATAATTATTTCTAAATTGAATACTAAATTTAATCTCTCATATTAATAGAATTCTATTTCTCAAGTTTCATAATATTAGTTTAAGATTATGCAAAAAGATAGATAATATTTACTATATAGATTATTTACTTTAATATAAAGCTTAAAATGCATTCACTTCATAATGTTAAAAATTTAATTCACAGCAATATTCTTGAAACTTAAAAATTATTTATAATGATCAATTTCTCCTTAAATTAATTTCAAAGAGAAATAATAAGGAATAAATTCCTTATGATTTTAATGAATTACTATTTCATTATTAATATTTGATCAGTGAAGCATAATCAGATCGAATTAAACTTTTAATAAAATATCTATTTGTAGTCAACTGATACTTAAGGGTCCTCATTTAAAATAAATTTTAATTCTTAAAAAATATATTGGAGTCTTTCATAAAATTAGATTAATTTATATGAAAATAAGGTATCAATATTATATTGACAATATCATCCTTTATAGTACTTAGCTAGTATTTTAATATTGAGATAACAAAACTTGTATTAGAAATTTATTTTTTAAGGAAAATTTCATTTACATAGCTCAATTATACAAATTTATGAATACGTAATTAGACACATATGTAAAATTGATATCTGAAGGTTTTATGCTAGAATACTCTGCATTTGTTAAAAAATTAAATCAAATTCAAGAATTAAAGAAATAAATTTAAAAT
>CAJJDM010000001.1:217326-232191 GCA_905182975.1 Paramecium primaurelia
TTTCGATTAAGGAAATTGTTAATTTAAAAAAATTCTGCTGTTTTGAAAGCTTTGCGAATGTATGCTAATCAATTCTGACATGAGAAAACTTGAAGTTTTATCTTCTATAATATTCGAACAAAATAAACTTTCAATATTTCATTAGAGAGATAATTTTAAGGCAGAGCTTTCAAGAGATCAAACGCCCAGTTGATTTCATAGGATAAGATAAGAAATTTAAATAATTAAGTATATCAATTATAAATTATTGTAAATCTTATTATTATTTATTTTAAATAATTCAATTTTCAGTTGATAAATTACATTTTATTGATGTATTTTGTTTGATTGCTAGTATATTTTTGAAAAATTATTTAAAGCAAATTTTTAAAAAGTTTGATTTTTAACCCTTCTAAGAAATTTAATAAATTGTAAAATTAGATAAATTTCACATATAAAAGCCCTCTATAACATAAAGAAATAATGAGATTTGGAGAGCACAGAAATAAAATTAATTTTTCAGTTTTTTCCTCTCAAAAGAAAAAGTCGCACCATACTCTATTTTAGAACAACTATAAACCTTATTTCAACATTATCAGGTATTTAGGGTAGGCATCGCCCTATCCATACAAGAGGTAAGAGAAGAGAAATAATTTTTTAGGGAGATGGTAAAGCAAAAAATTAATATCAAGGCGAATTATAGTAATTATTAGAATAAATAAGACAATAATGAAATTTAAATAAATAAATTAGAAATTTATCTTTTCAATAAAATCAAAATCATTGGATATTACTCTAGTATTAAAATCAATATCGAATTTTAAAGCTGTTTTAAATCCAATAAGGATGACTAAAAACACTAAGGATTGAGCAAAATTTTTGTAAGAATTATTTCTTTTTTTTAATATTAAACTGAAAAAATTACCATGATTATGTCAAAATAGGATTAAATAGAAAAATGAATGATCATAAATAATAAAGTGATTATTAATAAATATAATTATTCATATAAAAATTGGTTTTTCTATATTATTAAAGAATCAAGAAATGCTAATGTAGAATTAACTTCTCAATAGCAGATTTTACCTCAATTACAATCAGTTCCAAATCTACAGAAAGATTTAACTTCTAATTTACAAAAATATAAAAGATACTTTTGCAATATATTGTATAAAACTAAGAAAAAAGTAATAGAAATTAGTATTATTTAATATAAGATTATGAATTGCAGATTTCATCCACAAACTCCAATATCTTTAATATGTACGGCTCCTCACATATGTGAAATCGACAGAAAAATGTGCGTTGAATGCCAATAAGATCATGGAATTGAGGTGAAACAAACAATTCCTATTAATAAGTTTCGATAAATGCTTAATGGAAAAGTGAAAGATTACAAACTGGATGATACATAAGAATTAAATAAATAGAGACTAGATTTTAAATAGATGCTTTCTAAAGCTGTAGAAATGTTGAAATAGTTATGGGAAGAATTATCAGAATCAATCAGAAAGATTTTTGAGATGATTGAAAAAGAAAATAAATCTTTGACTGATCTCATAACCTAAAATGAAAATTTGACAGAATCTTCTTATTCTGACTTGGAAAAACTTGTGTAACTACTGAATGGCAAAATTGTCGATAATTTGAATAATAAAAAGAATTCCATCATAACTAAAGTTGAGAANTAGTAAGAAATACTATTTTTCCAATTGAATGTAAAGATGGATGTTCAATTTGCAAGAAAAATTTTGGAAAATCGAATTATTTTCATATTAAAAATTGATATTAACTACTACAAAATACCTACTAGAGTCCAGATTACAAAGTTAGGATTTACGAGAAAGTTTTAAGATATATAATTTGTAAATTAAATAATACATCTTTTGTTGTTTTTCTCATATTTGAGTAGGAAAATTATTATTGATAATCTTATAAATAAGTTTTGTTAATTTTATACTTCATAAGTTATCTAATCAAATATTAACTTAAATAATTTTGCATATATATATTACTATCAATAATGTCGATATTCAGAACTCTTATTTTTTAGAGTCAAGATTTATATATAGTTATGGAAATTCTGATATAAAAATAACAAAATTTTAACTTATTAATTGTTAAATTAGTGCTTCAAGATTTATTTCTTTTAGTAAGGACTTTTACTTTAATGATATTTTATTGGAGGATAATCTGATTTAAGAAACTTAATTAATTGATAATTTAATTATAATCAAATGAAAGAAATTCTATAATTGGAATTGAAAATTTTATGATTTTAAAGAATAAAATTATAAACTCTGCAGTTGTCATTACTGGATAAAGTTTAGAGTAAAATGAAGTTTATTTTAATTTTAGAATTTTAAATTAAAACGAAAAAGTTGCTTTTAAATTTGATTGCTACCAAAGTAGTGCAATAAAATCATAATTATTATCAGTTTAAGAGTTTTAGAGAATTAGTTTGGATTAAATAAAAATAGTAAATTAATTGAGGATAGATTTATCAATTATTTCAATACAATCTAATTCTAAAATTATGTTAAATACCAATGATTATGTAATCATACATAATATGTCTTTTATTGGAAATATACTTCTTAAATAAAGTTAAACTATGTATTTTTCCTTAATTGATATCTATTCAGAAATAACTTAAATTGTTACTTTAGAAATTATCATCTATTATTATAATATTTTTGACTAATACTAAATTGATCCATCTTAAAATTCTGCTAGTCTAATGTAAATTAATGCAGGCTAAAGTAATTTATCATTGAAAAATATCATTAGTTCTCACAATGTCTTAACCAACTCTTTATATACTTTTATCTCTATTTCTATACATGAACTTTATATATAAAACTTTTAAATAATAAATCATATTTACTTAAATGCTGACTTATGGAATTAATATTATTAACTATAAATTTAGAGTGAACCTACATAGAGCCAAATTATTTCTATAATTAATAATATATTTAAAATAGAATCATTAAGTGGAGTTCTATTAATTAAAACATCGAAATTGAACTTTATTAATGGGTTTTTCAGTAATATAATCGCATCAAGTAGTTTAATTTTCAATATTAATCTCTAAGGTGATGGAATTGTTATTATAAAAAATTGCTATATTGAAAATGATTAAAGTTAATTGATTTTAACATCTTAAGATGATGAAGCAATTACTTTTGATGCTAAAAAAAAGCCTATTATCACTTGTAATTGAAAATTTAAACTTAAAATACATATAAAATAGAATATCATCATCTATATTTTCAATCTATCCATCATCTATAAAGAATAACATTTAATTAAAACAAATTTATTGGTATAATAGCTTTTCACTTTATAATCAATTTATATCTTTAGAGTTCAATTTTAATAATCCTCAAAAACCAATTTTCAATATTAATTTACTTATAATTTAATCAGAAAATGAATTTATAAATTATTTATAATTTTTAGGAAAAGTAAGCATTTTTTCGAAGTCTAAAATATTTTAGAAAACAAAGCAATAATACATTTAACTGGAGGATAGTTTTCTCTTAAGGGAATCATAATTGAAGGATTAGTATTATCTTAAATTATCAAAATAATTGATTATCAATCAATCTAAATTACAGATTCTTAATCTTTTAATATATCAACATTTTATCCATAGAATTTAATAGAATTTTCTTAAATTAATGAAGTTTAATCAATGCTAAAAATGAATAACATTTCAATAAGAAATGTAAATTCATTTTAAGTCAATAAATACTAATTAAATTATATCATTATTAAAATTAATTCAATTTCTAATCAAATATCTTAATAATTTTTTTATTGACTGTAAATGAAATAAATGAAGGATTGGAGTCAACCAATAATTTTTTTGATCAGTTCTAGCAGAACTCTTAACAATGGGGTTCTTTGATTTATTTTAGGAACTTCACAAACTAAACTCAAATGATGATAAGATAAATTTTAATTGAAAATAATGACTGTTAAAATTGTTGGAATGGTTTAATGTCTTTTGATTTGGCAAAAATAAAATTTATTACAAAATTTATGTATAAGGAACTTTATTAAAAGATATGGATGTATTCTAGCAATATCAGAGAAAAATTTAGATAGAGAAATTAAAATTTTAAATTTAAACTTTATTTCAAATAATGGAACTAAAGGAACAGAAGTTTAAGTTTAAAATTTAAGAATTTCTATGCAAAATTCTAGAATAATTAATAATTTTGCATTTGACAGAGGAGAAGGAATTAATTTTAACCTAAATTCTAATAGATTTTTACTAAATTAAATCATAATTTGCTAGAATTCAGCCTTAGAAAGAAGTGGCATATTTCTGTAGGGAAATAGCAGTTTAAATCTAGAAAATTTTTCTTAAATCACTTAATTTATATCATTCTGCTACTTTATCTTCAATAATATAAATGAGTGACCTTCCCATTTAGACTTATATATTAATTATTAAGAATGCATTCTATTGAATAGAAAATTGATTATTAATCAATTCATACTCTAGTACTAAACTAACTTAGAAAAAAATACAAAGAACAAATTTTTTAACTCTACCAAGTGGTTAAGATTTATCTAATTTTCAACTATTTAATACATAATATTTAAAAATAGTATTAAAGAAATAATTTATTTATGTACACCGTAAATTATTAAAAAATGGACATCTGTTTTCACAATTAAATTTCATAATATCTTATTTTCTGTACTTTATGGTGAATCTCTATAAAAGAATGCTTATACAGAATAATAAATTTTATATTTAAATTAATGAACTTTTAAAATTAAAATACATAAATTGAATAAGAGTCAAACATATAGAAAAATTGCTAAAAAGAAATTGAAGTAGAATACTGGGATTAACTTCAACATTATTTTGTAAAAGCAAAGATTTAAATTAATTTTTTAGAGACTAATTATATATAATATTAAATGGATGATTTAATATTGAGAAAGTAAATTATAACTTATAAGATCTACAAGGGAATTAATTTTTAATGACATAAAAAACCCAGAAATCTTGAAAAATATAGAATAAATTAAGTATCTTTCATGGTACGGAGAGTATGATCAAAATAAAAGGAAAATTGGAAAGTGGAAAGCTTATTGGAATGGAAATGAATTACGAGATGTCGGGGGGTATTACTAGAATGGATTAAAATAAGGTTTATGGAAAGAGTTATTTAAGAATTATTGGAAGTAAATATTAAATAATAATAAATTAATAGCTAAGCATAGGTATATGAAATTGGAGAATATTTTAATGATTAAAAAAGAGGGAGATGGAATTTTATCTATGAAAATAAAAAGATGTATTATTATTAATAAAAGGTAGTGGTTTTGGATCATACAAAGAGCAAGGTTTAAAGGAAGGGAAGTGGAAAGAGTTGAGTGATAAATTTTGGGAAGGATCATAAGTTACTTATGATGGTGAATATCAAAATGGCAAGAAAGTTGGCAAATGGGATATTTAGTATTAGAACACCCACGATAATAAATAGATGTAAGAATTATAAATTTATTTTAGCGGTGGTGGATTCTATCATCAAGGACCTAACGAGATTAAGATTGGGACATGGATTGAAATAAGTAATGGGTTTTGGAGAGATTAATAAATCACCAATAAAGGATTGTATAAATATGGGAAAAAGGTTGGTTTATGGGATATTTGGTATCAAATCAATTTTGGTATAAAAAAATATTTCAAGATGTAAAAAATTATGGGTAAACGACATAGTGGTGATGGATCATATGATGAAGAAGGAGACGAAATCAAAAATGGAAAATGGATTGAATTGAGTGATGGATTTAGAGATTACTCATAAATTATTCATAAAGGTAATTATAAAAATGGAAAAAAAATTGGTAGATGGAATATTTTTTTTAGAAAATAGTTTGATGATGAATATAAATTGATGTAAAACTATAATGTAATTAAATTTTTTGTTAGCGGTGGCGGATAATATGATACAGAAGGTAATGGAATCAAATCCGGAGAATGGGTTGAATAGATTGAAAATTTTAAATGGGATTCTTAAGTTACTTATCAAGGTAATTATAAAAATGGAAAAAAAATTGGTAGATGGAATATTTTGTTTAGAAAGTAGAACGAAGATTAATCGAAATAAATGTAAAAACTATTAAAAAGTATATTTAGCGGTGGTGGATCATATGATGAAATAGGGGATGAATTTAAATAGGGTAATTGGGTGGAAATATCTGACAATTTTAACTTTTTTTTTTAAGTAACTTCTAGCGGTGAATATAATAAGAGTTAAAAAATTGGAAATTGGGTGGTGATGGATTTATATAATAATAAGGAAAGTGGTGAAATGAAATTTGAAAATGAGATAGAAAGATAGTTTATTAAATAATAATGATAATTATTTAAGCATAAATATAGAATATATTTATAATTTTTCTTTTGACTTTGCTACACTTTTGTTTGTTTATTTTTTTTATTGTAATTCTTGTTTTGATAGATTGTTTTTTTTTGCTATTTGTCCTTAACATTTATTTTTGCTTAGTTTTACTAAACTTATTAGTTCAGCAGTAAAGTAAATCTACATTTAGCTGATTTTTTAAAGCAAAATGAAATTCATCGATGAAAAGATAACAATTTGCAGAATCTGAAAAGTTTTAGTAATTAGAACGATTCCCATTTTTATTGTCCCAATATCAACTTAATTTTTTGAATATCCTTTTTTCTTTATTATCATGATATTGTTTGGTTGTGTAAAGTAAGACAACCTGATCATAGTGAAGGTCTAGCCAAGAAAAAAAGAGCTTAGGTGAGATTATAAGGATATTGTTTTTTGTCATCTGGGAAATTTTGCTCGGCTATACTCTTTTCTAAAAAGAAAATTAGTAAAGGATCATTTCCAGTTATCTGCAATTTATTTATTAATTGTTGTATATATTGAGTACTATCTGATGTTATCATCTATTAAGAAGTAATCTAATTTCATCAAAATTTGAATGGGTTAGGTGGAAGCTACCAAATTATTTTTTTAAGACGAAAACATTCAAATACTGAGGGTATATTTTGTAAAAATGAAAAAAAAAAATATATTTTATCTGGAAGATTAATTATCATGTTGACTTTTGTAAAATCAATCTTATTGGATAATAAGTTTTTATTCAAAGAAGTTAATGTAATGTTTTTTGAAATTGCTCTCTTTCCCATTTCAAAAAGGTTAAATTCAATTTCTTTTACAGCTATGATTGCAAATACTGCAATCATTCTTTGGTCCTTGGTTTAAAAATAGGATAATTATTTAGAAATTATCTCTATCAAAAGAGTCTTAATACTCTTCTGCTAGGTTGAAGGAACTCTAAATGACTTTAATATTCAAAAGATTATGTTCCTCTATCAACCCAATTTAAGAAGAAAATCATTTTACAGGTACCATATTACCCTTTATTGTTGGATTTCTAAGAAAAAAGGAACTTTTATAATTATTGCTTGAGTTTCTTTGAATTAATTTTTTAAAGTTTTCCCTCAAAGATGAAAGAAGAAAAAACAAACAGAAACTTAAGTAATATAAAACGACTACATTATGATTAAAAAAATATATAAAAAGGAATTATGGATTCATTTGAATCATAATACTCAGACGAAACCCAATTTTTTCTTTTGAAGAACAATAGAAAAATCATCTTTAATTCTTGTAATTAAATCTATAGGAGTACAAAAATTTTGTAAATTATCTATATAAAAATATAAAAATCGACAATTTTATTTCAAATTGGATTTATGTAATATTCCTGTTTCTTTCAGAATTTAATAAGTAGATAATTAGATTATCAATATAAAAAGTTTTTAATGTTATTGTGATATCTATAAACTTACTATTTCTCAAAAGCAAAACGATTTAATAGCTCAATCAAGAGACTTTAAATCTTTTAAACAATATAAGAATTATGTACATATGCATTGAGGATTTTATATAAAAGATGAATAAGTAAACTTTGAATACAACAAATATTAGGTTAAGAACATTATGTAAAATTAGTTGACAAATATAATAAATAAATCTTAGATCAAAACTGTAATCCCTAATTTCTTCGAGATTGGTACCCCATAATAAAATTACTCCAGCACTTACTCACTAGTTAATAAATTAGACAGAATATAATAAGATTTTAGAAAAAATGCACCCATAGCAATAATGTTCTAAATTGGCTTCTTGTCATAATTTGTTCTTAAAAAATAGATGCACTCATAAGAACTCTAAGATATTCCCGCAAAAAAATAAAGACTGAATTAAAGGATCTATTCAAAACTTAAAATATAGTCTATAGTATTGTAATTTTCAATTTCTTCTAGTAAATATAAAATTTCTAGAAAATTATTTTTAAGAAAAACATCATACCCTTAGATTGTTAATCCTAAAGTGTTATTTTTAAGAAAAAATAATTTTAAAATTGGAGCTTCTTTATAGCCTGATATCTATTTTGATCAAAAAATTATTTATACTATTGAATAGGTTATAAATGATTCATTGATTTAGCAGTACATAATCATTGTAAGATCATTAGTAATTAATATAAGGAATACTCGTGACTATAGAGAATATAATTTCTTCAAATATCTTGAATAGTTATTTTAATAAGAATGATATTAAGACACATTAAGTTTTTATTTTATTAAAAGAAATCAAAATAATATTTAATTAATTCTAATTTATACTTAATGAGATACAAAAACATTCTTAACCTTTGCCTATTATTTATGAATGAGTTTATTTATTAATTTCATCTATTTATTACCATAGAAAAGATGGAAGATTTCAAAAATAATGAATTTTTACAAGAAATTTCAATCCTGAAATCAAATAATCTGCTAATCTTAATTTATATATATATAATACTTATAAATTTATGAAATTTTATTAATAACATTTTATTAATTTTTCAATTTAGAAAACTTAAAAGTTATAACCTATCCATAATTCCATTTTTTATCAATACTTTAGGAGCTGTAATAGGATTCTTGAAGCCAAGTTTAATTTAGAGATATGATTTTATAAAGTTTTTTTTATGATTAACCAAAAATAATAAGGCTAATAAAATTTTTCATTAAGAATCAAATATAATAGTATTTTTATAATTGAAAATAGATTAAATGTATTAATAAAATCATTTAAAGTTTATCTTTACTAAATTTACCTTCTGCATTATCAGATTATGTTGATTAAATGCTAATTTAATATTTCTTATCTAATCCTTTAATAAAAGTTAGTTCCAATTAGAAGTGGACAATTTAATTAGAAGCTATATCTTATTTATTTTCAAGTTCTAAAACTTTTGATTAGGCATATAATTATTTTAGATTAATAGAATAANAGCTCAATCAAGAGACTTTAAATCTTTTAAACAATATAAGAATTATGTACATATGCATTGAGGATTTTATATAAAAGATGAATAAGTAAACTTTGAATACAACAAATATTAGGTTAAGAACATTATGTAAAATTAGTTGACAAATATAATAAATAAATCTTAGATCAAAACTGTAATCCCTAATTTCTTCGAGATTGGTACCCCATAATAAAATTACTCCAGCACTTACTCACTAGTTAATAAATTAGACAGAATATAATAAGATTTTAGAAAAAATGCACCCATAGCAATAATGTTCTAAATTGGCTTCTTGTCATAATTTGTTCTTAAAAAATAGATGCACTCATAAGAACTCTAAGATATTCCCGCAAAAAAATAAAGACTGAATTAAAGGATCTATTCAAAACTTAAAATATAGTCTATAGTATTGTAATTTTCAATTTCTTCTAGTAAATATAAAATTTCTAGAAAATTATTTTTAAGAAAAACATCATACCCTTAGATTGTTAATCCTAAAGTGTTATTTTTAAGAAAAAATAATTTTAAAATTGGAGCTTCTTTATAGCCTGATATCTATTTTGATCAAAAAATTATTTATACTATTGAATAGGTTATAAATGATTCATTGATTTAGCAGTACATAATCATTGTAAGATCATTAGTAATTAATATAAGGAATACTCGTGACTATAGAGAATATAATTTCTTCAAATATCTTGAATAGTTATTTTAATAAGAATGATATTAAGACACATTAAGTTTTTATTTTATTAAAAGAAATCAAAATAATATTTAATTAATTCTAATTTATACTTAATGAGATACAAAAACATTCTTAACCTTTGCCTATTATTTATGAATGAGTTTATTTATTAATTTCATCTATTTATTACCATAGAAAAGATGGAAGATTTCAAAAATAATGAATTTTTACAAGAAATTTCAATCCTGAAATCAAATAATCTGCTAATCTTAATTTATATATATATAATACTTATAAATTTATGAAATTTTATTAATAACATTTTATTAATTTTTCAATTTAGAAAACTTAAAAGTTATAACCTATCCATAATTCCATTTTTTATCAATACTTTAGGAGCTGTAATAGGATTCTTGAAGCCAAGTTTAATTTAGAGATATGATTTTATAAAGTTTTTTTTATGATTAACCAAAAATAATAAGGCTAATAAAATTTTTCATTAAGAATCAAATATAATAGTATTTTTATAATTGAAAATAGATTAAATGTATTAATAAAATCATTTAAAGTTTATCTTTACTAAATTTACCTTCTGCATTATCAGATTATGTTGATTAAATGCTAATTTAATATTTCTTATCTAATCCTTTAATAAAAGTTAGTTCCAATTAGAAGTGGACAATTTAATTAGAAGCTATATCTTATTTATTTTCAAGTTCTAAAACTTTTGATTAGGCATATAATTATTTTAGATTAATAGAATAATAATTAAAATCTACTCAAGTGTTAATATATTTTTAAGATTATATGCAATTTCTAGAATAAATACTGATGAAGATAATATTAATCCATTTATTTAAAAACATTTGAAGTTTTAACTCATAGAAAATTCAAGACTTATTCAAAAATAATTAAAAAAAAAATTTATAAATTTCCATTTTAAGTTTAAAATAATTAATAAAATAATAAATTTCAATATTGATCTGATTCATATTAAACTAATCAAAGTGGAAATTGGATATTCTTTTATTATTTTCTCTCTAACTTCAATTTTTTTTTTTGGTAATTAGCATATAGCTTACCTAAAAATTCAATCATATCTATAAATAGATTTATACCTAATATGGTTGAGAGCATTGAAATATGGATCCAACCGCAGATTAAGTATTATTCTTCAGTTAAATTAAAACTGTAAATTAAAAATGAGCCGACAGTTGTAAGGAAAATGAATTCTCTCAAAATTAATTTGATATATTCACTTTATGATTTTAATGGCTATACTTTATATAAATAAAGTAAGTAAATTAAGGATTGAAGGGAGAGCAAAATAGTTTATATTTCAGGTTGATTCATAAAGAACACAATTAGAAAAATATAAATGGTAACACGATACAATTAGAATGATTTATAATTGGAAGCCCAAAATTAAGACTTTGATTCCTCAAAAAAAAACTTCCATTTATTTACATTTTTAATTTATTAGGAAGTAATAGAAAGTGATTTAAAATTAATAAAAATTATCAAACCAATAGCAAATAGAGAATTAATTGAATTTAGAGCTTCAAAAAATGATTCAAAACTATAGTTTGGAAATTGCATAAAGGTACTAAAGAGAAATTAATGAAGTATTGTAAGGTATACCTAAAATATAGTTTTAGAAAAGTATTCAAACTTCATTTTTAAACATTTTTACTGGATTTTTCTTTAAAATAATCCTATTACTTGTAAATATTTAATATTTTCATATTTTAATTAGGTCAGTTTATTAAGGAAATAATCAATTTATTATGATGTTATTATTTTATACATTAAATAGGTAAGATATGAAGTTAAAACTGTAATATAACAACTTTTTGCATTGACCAAAAATATTTGATTTATTTAATTGATCTGATTTGTTTATAAGGTTGTATTTTTTGATTAAGGATAATTTCCTCTGTTTAATTAGGCTAAAAATTAATCTACTTTTAAGTAATCTAATGCTAATTTTAAAGAAATTTTAGAGTAAGTTTCAAGAAATTGTGATAAATGAGGTGGGAATTGATATTGTACATATCGAATGTAAGAAAATGATTATAGTAAATTTAATAGATTAAAGAACATTTCTGGATTTCCAATTAAAAATGATAATGCAGATATACTTATCATTGTATACATAATTGCATCATTCATCGATACGATTTATGTTAATTTTTTTTTTGTAGAGTTTGATAAGACAAAAGGATTTCCTATTTAAATACTTTTCTAAACACTTTTGATGGTAATATTTTCAGAATTAATTATTGATTCATCCATAAACCTTAATGTAAAAATAGGATGATCTACACTTTATTCAAATTAAATATAAAATTGGTAATGAGACATATTTAATTCACTAGTTAAATTAGAAAATGGAATAATTGTTAATTGATATTTAGTTTCTGGTTTAATCTAAAAGTCAGCAATAGATTCAATTGTGTTATTTTAATTTAATTTAATCTACTAAGAAAAAGTTAGATCAATAATTTAAAGTGAATTCTATGAATTAGTGATTACATTTAAATGAAAATCAGGTGCTTGTATGTATGCACATTCACTTTTTTAGTTTTCAAGACTTTAACACTTAAAAGAAAGCTCATTGAAACATGATTCAGAACATCCATCTCCTCCAAGTAAGTTTCCATCATCACATTCTTCATTCAAACTAGTTTAAAGTTTACCATTACCACAATTCAATTCAAATTATTATTAATCACTTTAAAGTATTTGAATATAATCATCATTATTATTTGTATCTTCATTTTTAATAATTTGAATTTCCTCTGTATTTGATGAATCTTCTTTATTTATTAATTGAACTTCCTCATCTTAATAATCTTAAGTAAAGCATTTATGAGTTGTATGATCAAGAATAAATTGTTCTTCATTGTTACATTATAAACAAATATTATTTTCTTAACAAACCAAACATCCTTTACTACATGAATATTTACAATTATAGCATCCATCAAACTCAATTTAATTTCCATCATCACATTCTTCAAATCCTTATGTTAATAATCCATCACCACAAATATTTATGCATTTATTATTAACTAGATTGAATGTGTCATTACATATTATACATTATTATTGATTATCACAAAGCTTGCAATACTCATTGCATATAAAAATTTAACAATTTCTGCAATTTAAGTTTTAAGGATCATCACATTATTCTTCAGAGATAATTGCTACTTAACCATCACCACAAATCTAATTACATTTCCCTTATATTAAATTCCATCCAGATATACATTATACACATTTAGTATTTTAACACACAAGACACTCAATTTGACAACTATTTTAGCATTTATAGCATCCATCAAATTGAATATTATTATCGTCCTCACATATCTTATCAGATTTGATTAATTAATCTCTACATTTAGGATAACATCTATTTTCTTATATTGAAAATCCTTCAATGCATTAAATACATTACCCATATAAACATTATAAACAATTGATTGGACATTAAAATTTACAATTAAAACATATATGAGATTAATATGTCAATTTATCATCACATTCCTCATCCTGAGTTATTATACCATCACCACAAATTGGTATACATTAATTAAATACAAGAGGTAAATAATAACCAAGATTAGTAAGACAATATGTTTCAAATTTAAAAATATCTAATTGTTCTATAATTAGATTATTTTCTATTCTTAAATCATTAATATAACAAAAATTATTCAACAATATATATCCTTAATATATTAAATATTTGTATTGTTTCAATATATAAATAAGGAAAGAAATAAATAAGTCAAATGTATTTTTAATTATTTTTTACATTCTTAATACATAATATAATTTCTGATTGCATTAATTCTCTTTTTAATTTTTTACTATTATTGTAATCTAGTATAGTAAAATCATTCAAAAAATAAATTTTTCAATTTTATTAAATAGAATTAATTACCTAAAATTATTGAAACACGGTAAAAAATTTGCTTATTTTAGCAAATAATTAATTTTTAACCTTTAATAATTAATAATCTCTTTTTACTTATTTTAGCAATTCAGATTTATATCAATTTTTGTTAAATCAATTACTATTACAATCAATATGAAAATAATTTAGGAAAAGTTACAGGATTTTACAATCTATTAATTATTTAATAGGGCTAACTTAATATATAAATAGTTATAAATTTTGCAAAACGGTTTCTCTTCTTATGAGTATTTTAACTATTTTATAATTATCTATCTAAATAAATCTAGAAAAAATTATATATAATTTAAAATAGTGAAATATTTTAATCCATAATAAAAATTTTCTTGATTAAATAAAGATTATTAATAATTAACTAAAATTTGTAAATGATTAAGCACGTTTTGAAATGGATTTTAATGGAATGAAAGAGATACCAAATCAATATTATAATTATGAATATCAAACTCAAGATTAACATATAGTTTTGAATTTTAAATATAAATCTGATCACTATTTTTTATGATACTTGATTAGTATAAGGTTATATATTTAATTATAATTAATTTCTGCGATTTTTCAATGCAATTAATATATGATCGAATATATTCTTTTGTATATGTAAATAATTTTTAACAATTTATTTACTTTGAATCATCAATTACTTACTCTGTTTCATAATTCCTTATTCAATTATATTATATGGTTAAAGTTTCAACCTTCTTATAGTAATGTTATTAATGTTAATATCTTCTTAATTACATTTAATAAAAATTTATAAACAAAGTTAATCATCCCAAAAAGAAATAATATTACATTTATGGATAAAATAAAATACGACTTATAATTAACTTTT
>CAJJDM010000001.1:239016-253129 GCA_905182975.1 Paramecium primaurelia
TAAATTGTTCTTCATTGTTACATTATAAACAAATATTATTTTCTTAACAAACCAAACATCCTTTACTACATGAATATTTACAATTATAGCATCCATCAAACTCAATTTAATTTCCATCATCACATTCTTCAAATCCTTATGTTAATAATCCATCACCACAAATATTTATGCATTTATTATTAACTAGATTGAATGTGTCATTACATATTATACATTATTATTGATTATCACAAAGCTTGCAATACTCATTGCATATAAAAATTTAACAATTTCTGCAATTTAAGTTTTAAGGATCATCACATTATTCTTCAGAGATAATTGCTACTTAACCATCACCACAAATCTAATTACATTTCCCTTATATTAAATTCCATCCAGATATACATTATACACATTTAGTATTTTAACACACAAGACACTCAATTTGACAACTATTTTAGCATTTATAGCATCCATCAAATTGAATATTATTATCGTCCTCACATATCTTATCAGATTTGATTAATTAATCTCTACATTTAGGATAACATCTATTTTCTTATATTGAAAATCCTTCAATGCATTAAATACATTACCCATATAAACATTATAAACAATTGATTGGACATTAAAATTTACAATTAAAACATATATGAGATTAATATGTCAATTTATCATCACATTCCTCATCCTGAGTTATTATACCATCACCACAAATTGGTATACATTAATTAAATACAAGAGGTAAATAATAACCAAGATTAGTAAGACAATATGTTTCAAATTTAAAAATATCTAATTGTTCTATAATTAGATTATTTTCTATTCTTAAATCATTAATATAACAAAAATTATTCAACAATATATATCCTTGATTACATGATATACATTAACCTGCTTTGCATAAATTACAATCATTATTACAATAATATTTACATTATTGACAACCTACATTGATATTTTGATTTACAATATCGCAATCTTCATCTTCAGCTTTGATTCCATCTCCACAAATAGATGTACACATTTTGGTGACAAGATTATAATAAAATCCTAATTAACATTATAAACATAATTCTTAATGATAATCTAAACAATATTAAGAATTTTAGAATTAACAACTTAAACAATTTTAATCATTGATCTCACATTATTCATTATCAGTAAGTATTCCATCTCCACAATTAGAAATACATTTTAATTAATCATCAAAATAATATCCTTTTTTACATTCAATACAACCATCATATGAACATTAAATACAATTTTCAAAACATTAACTACAATATTGTTTAGGTGATTAAATCATTTAATATTAACATTACTTTAAATGTTAAAGATTTGGTTTGCATTTTTATTCTATTTTATCATAATAAGCATAAATATTGCATTATTAACAATAATTATTAACATTAATTAAACAATGTTCTAATTAGTAATCAAAAAGTAAAGTAATTTGAATACATTATCTAGAATCTATTGAAAGCATGTAATTTTCATTACAAATATAACAAATTTAAAAAAAACAAGATTAACAATTTATATCACAAGCAAAATTATAATTATATTGTTCACTTAATTGATATAATTCTCCTATTAAATTGCATAATTATGAATTATTGTATATTTCATTTCCTAATAAAGGATTACATTAGATTATTGTTAATGGATGATTTAAATTAAAATTATAACATATACCATTAATGCAGTCTTAACATGAATCCTAACAGCTATATTAACAGAAATGGCATCCATCACCATAAATTAAATTACCATCATCACATTATTCATCATATGTAACTATCAAATCACCACAAATTGAATAACATAAATTATCAATAAGAGAATAACCTTCAACACATTCTAAACAACCTTAACCAGTTGTACTACAATTTAAACATGAGGATTAACATCTTGGTTTACAATTATAACACCCTTTGTATGGTAAAATAAAGCTAGATTCACATTATTCACTAACTAATTGAATAAAATCTCCACATTTTTCTTTACAAATATATTCAAAAGGATCTACATTCCATCTATAATCACATTCATAACATTTTCCAAGGACACAATTATTACATTCAGGTTTACATTCTATTAAAGTTATTGATCCTTAACTTATACATAATTTTGAATCTGAATTTAATGAATATCCATCAATACAATTACATTAACCATTACTTAATACCATATTAACACTGTCTGTGCATTCTATACATTATGAATAGCTTAGACATTAATTACATGAAGTTTGACAGTCATTACACCTATTGGATTCTTCATATTAACTTTTAGTGCAAAAACAACCTAAATTTGTTAATTTGAATGAGTCGATACATTCCAAACATTCAAATTTTGAGTTACATCTCTTACAAGATGAAGGGCAATCAAAACATAATGATTAATGAACATTAAAATATTAAGTAGTATTGCAATCAACTTAAGAAAATTGAATTTATGTTATATAATCTGTACTATTCCATTCTTAACAAGTTAAATGATCTGTGCATTTATTACAATAAGGTTGACAATAATGAACTGCTAAATAGAAATTGTATAATCCACAAAAAGCTTTTATTGGTTCATTATTTTCACCCTAGCATTCAATAGTAATATTGAGTGTATTTGTGTAATGATTTATTTTCGTTGAAATAACATCTACAAAAGTTCCATCATTCTATTATTTCGCATCATTTTTATTTTTAATAATCAGTATATTTTCATTAATAGAACATATAAATTTACTATCAGATGGAAATTCAGGACCATATAAAATGTAGAAAGCTATTGAAATACTATGATGTGGTCTATTTATTAAAAGGATTCTTTCAAATTATGCTTATGCCCATATATATGAACCACCAAAGATAGGATATCCATTCCAAAAAGAATAATGTATATTTTCTCCTTTCAAGAAATTTCTTTAAAATTATTTGATAAGTTTATATTAAGAATTGTACTCAAATGTATGATTTATATTTTCACTTATAATAAGTTCAGAATCTATGATATATTAAATTTTACATGGTGTTTCATCATCAAAATCTTTACAATAAGTTTAATTATTGGATTAATACACATTATCACATTTTAAGATACAAGTACCATCTCGATATAATAAGTATGGACTCTCACAAATCTTACATTTATATGATATATCGCAAACTAAACAATAATCAGTACAATAATCTGTAGTAATTTGTATACCTATTAATCCCCAACCAGCATATTAATTTCTAATTTATATTAAAATATACGTAAAATTTCCTATTGCTGTGAATAAAAATGGATATTAAGGAATGTCAAAATATCCATAAATTTCACATAAATAATTATTATTACTTAATAGATAAGATAGTTCTTATTTTATACAATTACTTTATGTAAAATTATGTAGTTTGATTCCTGAACTTGTATTAAATATAGAACCATAATAAGTTCGATTAAACTTAAAATGAATTCCGCATTCAAGAGGTAAATCATCAAAAAGAATTAATTTTATTTTAATCCCAATATAATAACCAATTTTTGGTATAATCTCATATATAAATCTAGATATTCCATTATTATATTTAAATATTCCATAAAAAAATTAATTAAACCATAATAGTTAAGGTTATTGTATATTAGAATATTGTTTAGTATCATATTTTATTGACCATAAGATCTATTCAGAAGAATTAGATAGATTGGTAGAATATTAGATATAAGCTAAAATAACTAAAGTATTTTACATGAACAAATTTTACAAAACCCATTTAAACATAAAGGTTCAATAAAATTACATTTTTGTAGACAACCCTTGTATTCAACATAGTAATAATCAGATGGACAAGGTGGACAAATTTATTCTAATTAACTACCATAAAAACAGGTCGAACATTGATTATATTCAGGACCTACACAAGTTGAACATCTTGGATAACAATTAAATTGATAATTAAGTATATAAAGGTTTTTTATTGATACCTAAGCATTTTCTACTAAATTTGTTGAAATTGTGAAATTTAAAAGGGAAGCTTGAGTTTGTGTTATATTTGTTTACAAAATTTCATATTTTTAATTATCACAAAACCCTGATTCTAATTAATATTCATAGGGTGATGTATAAGTATTAGAATAACTGTAATTATAGAGTTTAAATGTTAAAACATTGTTGTTAATCTAAGTACCATAATAATACAAATCAAAAGATATTAGACATTTATAACTACAATAATATTTGCATATTCCTTTTGGACATCCTTCATAATCACAATTTGAAACTGATTACTATTCTTAATTTAAAGTTATATAATTGCGAGTAGGAGATGTGCAATTGATATAATAAGCTTTTTAGATTGTCTAAGTGTTTATTAAATAATCTGTATATTTGCAGGCTTGACCTTTAGGTATAAGATTAAGCTACAAAGTATCATTGTATGCATATTTATGTTGAATAACCAATTAAGATTTGATTGTATACAACAAAATATTAAAGTGGAACAATATTTAAATCATAATTATTTTTTAGTATTTTAATCTGCATATATTGCTAAATATGTGCTACTTGTTTTATTTTAAAATAAATTAAGGAGAATTTTATAAACTATTGAAATTTAAATTTCATATCATCCTTTATATAATGCTTATAATTAATTGAAAGTAAATTAAACAAGGATGATAAAATATTAAAATTTAAATGATATTTATTGATCAAAATATAATAGATTTATAATATAAATGAAAAGTAAAAAGAACCTAAAAGCTTAACCAATTTATTAAGTATATTTTTTTCCAACAGTTATCTTTAAATATAAATAAAAATTTTATCAAACTTTTAAAGAAATAAAAATTTATAATTAAATAATTAGAAAAATCACTTAGTTTGAACATTAAATAATAAATTTAAGAATTTTTCATCTATTCAACACTTATATAATTACAACAAAAAAAAAATTTATTTATTAATATATAAAAAGTCATTAACGGTAAAAAATGATTTCAGAAATCTTAATAATATAAACATTGAATTGAACTATAATTGAATACATTTAAAATATCAATTAAGAGACATCATATTTCTTCTTCGGTAGATAACAATTAGATCTATAAACGATGCAATGCTTCAATTTTTTTTTCAATTAATTCAGCTTGTTCATTCCAATCTTTCCAAATTAAATTTATAAATTGTATAATATCATAAGTTAAAGCTCCAACAGTCATACCAATCCATATACCTTTTAGTTTCAAATTCAAAGGATAACATAAAAAGTATCCCACAACTTCACCTAAAACCAAATAACAAAATATAAATGTTATAGAGGCACTGGATTCTCTACCTACTGCTCTTACTAAACCAGAAATTATAGCTTATAATCCTAAAAATATTAAGTTTAATATATTACCATCTATAAAAATGAAGAATACTAAAATATACAATATATCTTATATTTCTTAAACAACAATTTCTTCATGACTTACTTTTTCTATTAATTACTTTCCAAAAATAGTGAAAGATCCCAAAGTAATTACTAAGAAAATTGTAACAATAAAAAAAGTTGCTTTGGCAAATTTTTTAGCCATTTGTATATTTTTTCTGCCCATTTCATTTCCAACAAATGTAGTAGATGCAATAGAAATACCATAACTAAACTAATAGATGAATGATGCAAAATTAGCCATCAAAACATGTGCACTAATAATAGATTCATCTTAATAACTAACAAGTATTAAATATATATCATAACTTATCCATTCCAACAATAAAATAGATCCAATAGGAATAGCTTCTTTAAGAAATTTTATTGTATTATGTAAATATACAATTTTAAATCGAAATAATGTAGTTTCACAACATTTTGTTATAAAAATGAATGAAAATAAAAGTATATTATTTATGATTTCAAAGCATGTCCAACCTAAAGAACATCCAATTAATCCCATTCCCTATTAAACAATAAAAAAATAACTAATCCCAAAAAAAAATATGCATGAGATTAGTTAAGTATAAAATTGATAATTATAAATATTTTAACCATTTAGAAATACCTTAGTATTTACAAAAATTGCATCTAAATATACTGCTGCAACCATATATTTATTAAATCTTCCTGCTTCTTATACTAATTATTCGTTACTAAAGTGAATCAAATTTTTACCTATTAATAAGTGACATTAATTGTGTTGAAAATACCAAAAATAATGATATTGGTATCATAAATAATGTGCATACAAATAAGGATCTATAATAGAGTTTTGCACACAATTCAAATTGATTTGCTCCATATGCTTGAGACACCAAAGTTTCCAAACCAGTTGCAATACCATTCTAAATTCCCATACCAACTGCCTAAGTAATTAATATACCCAATCCTAAAGCTCCTACTAATACTGAATCCTTCTCTTTAAATTCAATTAAGTATATCGAAATTGTATTTGGAAGATATCCCAAGATAAAACTCATTGCTGTTTATAAAGAAGGAAGAATTAATTCTCTTATTGCTTATTTATTATTTTGAGGTTCTTTGATTAAGACCAATTCACTCATTTTTTTAATTAAATATTTAAACTCATTTAATTTTTTAATTATCATAAAAAATGTTAATTATTAGGGACATGATATTATTAAATCAATCTAACTAACTCATATAAAATTATGATTTTATTTATTTTGTATATATATAATTAATTATATAATTCAAAACAAGACCATTATTTGTTAAATGAATACTTAATTAAATATTGAACATAATTATATATTATTTCTGTTCATAAACCCAAAAAATATTAACTTAATTCTGTCTTCTCAATATTGCTTAGAGGAATATTGAAAAGAATATAAGAATGAGATTGTATAATTAATATCCCAATATTATACTCAAAAATCAATATGAAGTTCTTTTTTAAGTTTAATTTTTATGTATGAATATTTTTATAAACAATAATATAACTAAATGTATTTTTATTTAGAACCATCAATAATGCATTTAATTAAATACTTTATATTCGGATAGCTTTAGAGTATNAAACCCAACCCCAACCCCAAACCCTATTATGTAAATATACAATTTTAAATCGAAATAATGTAGTTTCACAACATTTTGTTATAAAAATGAATGAAAATAAAAGTATATTATTTATGATTTCAAAGCATGTCCAACCTAAAGAACATCCAATTAATCCCATTCCCTATTAAACAATAAAAAAATAACTAATCCCAAAAAAAAATATGCATGAGATTAGTTAAGTATAAAATTGATAATTATAAATATTTTAACCATTTAGAAATACCTTAGTATTTACAAAAATTGCATCTAAATATACTGCTGCAACCATATATTTATTAAATCTTCCTGCTTCTTATACTAATTATTCGTTACTAAAGTGAATCAAATTTTTACCTATTAATAAGTGACATTAATTGTGTTGAAAATACCAAAAATAATGATATTGGTATCATAAATAATGTGCATACAAATAAGGATCTATAATAGAGTTTTGCACACAATTCAAATTGATTTGCTCCATATGCTTGAGACACCAAAGTTTCCAAACCAGTTGCAATACCATTCTAAATTCCCATACCAACTGCCTAAGTAATTAATATACCCAATCCTAAAGCTCCTACTAATACTGAATCCTTCTCTTTAAATTCAATTAAGTATATCGAAATTGTATTTGGAAGATATCCCAAGATAAAACTCATTGCTGTTTATAAAGAAGGAAGAATTAATTCTCTTATTGCTTATTTATTATTTTGAGGTTCTTTGATTAAGACCAATTCACTCATTTTTTTAATTAAATATTTAAACTCATTTAATTTTTTAATTATCATAAAAAATGTTAATTATTAGGGACATGATATTATTAAATCAATCTAACTAACTCATATAAAATTATGATTTTATTTATTTTGTATATATATAATTAATTATATAATTCAAAACAAGACCATTATTTGTTAAATGAATACTTAATTAAATATTGAACATAATTATATATTATTTCTGTTCATAAACCCAAAAAATATTAACTTAATTCTGTCTTCTCAATATTGCTTAGAGGAATATTGAAAAGAATATAAGAATGAGATTGTATAATTAATATCCCAATATTATACTCAAAAATCAATATGAAGTTCTTTTTTAAGTTTAATTTTTATGTATGAATATTTTTATAAACAATAATATAACTAAATGTATTTTTATTTAGAACCATCAATAATGCATTTAATTAAATACTTTATATTCGGATAGCTTTAGAGTATTTAAAGCCTCAATTATAAAGAAAGCCTTAGATAAAGTTGACCTTCATAAAATAGAGTTAACGATAAGGACTAGAAATAAAAATTATGTATGCTGATACATTTATAACAGCAATAAATTACGGATAAGAAGATATTGCTTCAATAATGATTATAACAATAATAATGGAAATTTGTTAATAAGAGATTAAGGAAGTTAGTAAAAAGAGTAAAGCTTATTAAGATGAAATTAATATTTAGAGGTCTGTAAAGATGAATCACATTTTACAACATTATCATTTGATTTTATTGTTGTTATTACCTATGGAAATTTGAAATGGGTAAATCTAAAAAATAGAGCATTAATTGATGGGTCATGATAAAAATTGCTATTAAAAAATAAATGAAAAATCTAGAGTTGAACAATCAGAATAAGAAACTAATGAATTATTAAAGGAATTTTAAGATAACTCTAAAGATAGTTGAAAAGCCTGATGGATAAATTAGTATCAATAACATAGAAAAAGCTCAAATAATTAGTGAAAATGAGTAACAATATTTATCATTATTGATACAAATTAATTTTTTGTTATTAATTGATCAAAAACAATGTAAAATTTTAAGGATTATTTATACATTTCGATTTAATTTTCTTGTATACCATGAAATATAATCTTAATATTATTGATATTTAAATGAAAAATACATGCTCAGTAATTAAATAAGATCAAATATTAGATTGATGTAATACAAAATAAATATTGAATCAACCTAAAACTCCGAAACATCTCATCAGATAAATATAGAAGATTAGTAATTAGGTTAAAATTGTAGGGTAAGAAGCTACAAATGAGTCTTAGCAATTTGTTATTTTGCTGCAAAATAATAAAATTCTTATGAGGTAATTATATTAATATGTATTTATAATCTCTTAGAATTATCTTGAGTAATAAGTATTCAAACTCCTAAGCTTATGAGAAGTTGTTTTAATTGAATAATCCTCAAAATACTATCAAGAATAAAATATATTAAATTATCATAATAATATTCTTATTATTGAAAGTACTTCATCTTTAAATTATTTTACCATAAAAGACAGAAATTAGAAACAAAAAAAGGAATATCGCATAATTTATTCGGGTAAAATATAGAAAAAATCTAAAATTATTAGTAATATATGACAAAAGGAATATATCTTAAGTAGTAATTGATTAAGTTTCAATTAAATTGAATATTTACAATTTATCAACTATTAAACAGCATATATTTCTTGTAAGGATAATGACTATTTGATTTTAATTCAAATGAAGAGCTTATTCGCAAATTGACTTATAAAAAGCAAATAGTATCATTATTCTTCTAATTAATTCAACAAATTGCACAATCTAAAAAAATGAATTAAATTAAAAGAGAATTGATAAAATCCATTGTTTTAAACAATATAAATAGATATTAAGTGTATATCTACTAATGAATACCTTTATAAATAACAATATTTATTATTTGAATATTTAGAAAACAATGTTTTATGAATATATTTGATGTTGTATATATTTCATTCTCTCAAAAATAAAATATTTCACATAGCTGAATATTTGGCTTAGCTCCTCCAAACAAATATTCACTCTTATCTATTTCATTATTTTAGCTATCCCATATGAATTCCTGACCCAACATTGATTTTCCATCAATCAAATTAGCATGTATTTCCATATCATAATTCCCTACTATAAAACTATCTATTTAATTTTTGGCTTATTATTATTTTATAGGATTAAATTATAAACCGTTTTGCCTTTTTTATTTCATTTATTTGTTAGGATAAATTTCATTATGAGTATATGAAAAAATAAATTCTATTCCATTGGATACGAAATAACCAAAAATAGGGTTTCCCTTATTATTAGATTTAAATATCATTAATTTAGCATTAATTTCCCGATTCTAACGTTTTAGTTTGGAATCCTAATTCCAAAATTGTTATCCATTTACAATTTCTTAATTTTTTGGCTCAAATATATTGTAGGCTTTCAAATTAAGATTGGGATTATAACCCAAAATTTACTAAAAAGTATCTTATTGTAAAATGTATTCAAAATAATATTGTGGTAAAATCCTTGAACTATAATAAGGGAAATTGTTTTCAGAAAACTAAAACTTAGATTTTTCTATCTAAACAATGCCTAAACTGCTGATATTTTAAAACAGTGACTAATTCTGAATTAGGAGAGATTTTTGATTTGTATTATAAGGAGTTAATCTATATATAGATTTAAATGATTCAAGGAAGTATTATTTTAACTCTTATGCATTGTTATTGATTTAAGCTGATATTTCATCGATTTATTAGTTGCAATTTAAATTTAATCTAAAATATTTAAAGTATTTTACTTATATATTGATAATAAAGTTTCATCATATATCTTTTTAATCTTGCTACTTTATTCTTTCATCAAATCTTCATTCACTTGTTCTCTTATGTCATTCAATTTTTTTTCTATTTAATCCGAAATATCTTAATTTTCGTATAATTCATATTATTTAATTAATGAGTGAATTTCATTTATTTTGAATTACTAAAAAATTAAGAACTTCTCTATACTTAATACAGCAATTCTTTGGATTCTTTACATTTCTTTTTGAATTCTTCTAAACATGTTCTTCCATTCTAAATAAAATTCTTTAAATATTCGCATAAACTAATTAGTGATTTTTCCAATTATCCATAATATTTTTCTAATTTTTATTCTTAGAATTCATTCAAATTATTATATAGGGTTTTGTATTTTTCTTCAATTGGAATATGAGGTATTAGACTACTTGGGTCTTAAATAACCTATTTATATTTTATTAATTTACATCTGGTAAATATTGAATGTGTAGTTTATCTTTAATTTCATCTAAACATTTGATACATCCAAAATCTATATTCTATTGAAGAATCCTAACCCATTATGTAGAAAAATTTGGATGTTTTTTGCAAGGTGTGGCTTTATTCATTTAAATATATTTATTATAATCAAAAATATTTAATATGTAGATTTATAAATCCCCTAATTCTATATTATTAGTGTGCAAAATAATATAGAATGAAAAAGAAATTTACAAATTTTCAACCTTTTATTAATTTTGAGAAATTTTTTGTTTGATGGACGAATAAACATATTATCATGAAATAAATATATTATAAAACTTAAAAATTAATAAAATTTTATATTTTTTAAGAAATAGTAGTTATAGTTTAAGATTTATTCGTAAATGCAAATATACATTAATTTAAAAAGGAACACTAAAAATATCTATTAAAATGAAACTATTTCTATGTGATATATTTTATTCACTTAAAAGTGTTAATATCTAGGATGCAATTAGTTAGGCATTCACTAACATGTTACACTGCATTTGTTTTATAAGTTATTAGGATATTTTGATCATTTGATTAGGCATACCATAGAAAATATAAAATAATTGATATATTAGATTAGAATATCAATTAAATAAAACCAATAAGATTAATATATGAATAATAGAAGAAAACCAAGACATATTTCTTGTAATATGCCAAATAGTTATTAAATATATAAGTAGTTAAGTGGGATCAAAAACAATATTTTCAGAAGAGAATGTCATCATCTTGAGATAAAATAAACTTATTGGTTATGGTCAATTATTTATTGGTAATTGATTTTATTTATATTTAAAACTGATAAAATTCTTTAATTAATAAATAAATAAATAGAAATTAGAAATTTACCATAATATTTTTGTAGATGAATAGGTGAATTACTATGTAATTAAAGGATTTGAAGAAATATTTTAGGATTTTAATTCTCTGAACTTCAAAACATTGATCATCCATGCTATCATCTAATCCAAAATATACAATAAGTGATTATTTAATCTCATTATCAATCATATTAACCCAAAAAATTTAAGAATATATTAGGTCTAGGTAATTCGAATAATGTTCTTACAATAAATAGTTTCATCCCAAGATTCCATCAACTTCTTGTTTTTAGAAATAGTATAAAAATAAACTTTGCAGATAAATCACTAAATGTTAAATATTATGGTTAGAGTATAGTACATAGTACATAGTACAATAATTGTTAAGTTAAAATACTTTAACATTCAAATATAAAATGAGTTTGTATGGCATAACCTTAATATTTAAATTGGAGCCTTTTTCGGTTGATTTAAGGTAATACATTTAAAGATATTTACATAAGGCATTTATATAATATATAATATATTAGGAAAAAGAATTGAAGACCTTCTTATTATTTATAAAGAGTATATTCAAATTTACTAAAATATTAAAATGATCAATTTATTTTAAAGACTCAATTAACTTTTTTTATTTTAATTATTAAGTGATTGTGCTGATGCATGAAATTTTAAAATAGAAAATCTATCTTTTATATTTTTGATTTAGATTAATGCATAAAATAATATTAAATAAATAAATTCTTTAAGCAGTGATTAGTGGAAGGAATAATAAAATTGGAATTTTAGCTTCAAAGAAGAGTTATGAGAATATAATAACTGAATAGAACTATTTTTAAATTCATGCAATCATAATTGTGATAAAAAGGTAGATGAGAAGGGACCTTTTATTTTAACATATATCTAAAAATGAGTGAATAAATTAAAAGTAATCTTTTGACATATATTATAGAATTTTAATATCTATATCTATATTTGAATAATAAAATGTAAAGTGAAATATTAAATTATATATGTCAAAAATTTATGGTTTATTCATGCCCTATAAATAATTACATATTCAAAATATTACATAAAAACAAACTAATGATAAACATAAAATAATTTCCTTTGTAAGATTAAATTTATTGATAATAAAATTTAACAATTATATAAAATCCATATTTACGAATGCTAAAAAAATTGAATTATAATTATATAAATATGTAAATCACTCATTTAAAATTGCCATGTTAAAAAAAACTAGAGATTTATACTCTGTATTTAAATTTTCATATTATTAGCACAAACCCAATTATTAAGATTTATCATCTGGATATATAACTTCTTTTTCAGCTATTTCTTTAATATATTTTTCCAAATTTTGAAAAACTAAATAAATCCTAGAAGTATGATCAATTACATTATTATAATTCCATCTTCTAAATATCTTTCATCACAAGTTTTAAATTAAACCCGAATAAATTTAAATCTATCAAAATATTTGAAATTCAGAACAATATTATATTTTATTTTCCATCTTTTCCTTCTTATATCCTTAGAATATCTATAGTATTTAATATTTTATAATTAGATTCTTTTCTAATTAATCCTTATTATTATTGAAAAAAATAGTTCTAAATTTAAATTTCTCCAAAATTAAATCTTGAAGTTCTCCAAATAATCTTTAATATTTTTTATCTTTCTTACCTCTTACTAAAAGATAAAATCTAAGATATTTATTGATAATATCCTGTTATATTCTGCCATATTCACTAAAAATTCTTGATGTAGTTTGAGATTTTCTTGACTAAAATTACTTAAAAATTAGACTATTATAACTTAATTTAAATTTTAGATTTTTAAACTAAAGCCAAATCACAAGCAAAATCATAAATAGATATTTATCCAAATTCAATCTTTATTTTTTTATATATCCTTATTATAATCTTTTAAGATCTACAATCATTTAATTAAAGTATATGTAAGAAAAAAGGAGGCAATAAAAACCTTAATGAACTTTTGAGACTATTTTTCATTAGTTTTTATAATCATAACAATCTATATCTATCAATACAATTATAAGCATTTGAGAAGTCAAAAAAATCTCAGATTTGGACTACCTTTCTAACATTGCTTTTGTTTGAGTTTTTTAATTGTTTAACAGCAAACCATATTATTAAAAAATTCATTCTACTCAGG